>OY723386.1:63485920-63735920 GCA_963210295.1 Ophion ellenae
AAGAATATCGTGAAAGGGTCCAATGATGTAAATAATGTGCAAAAAAATCACAAAAATATAAATATATAGCCGCAAATTTTTTTTTATCTAATCGCCACCTAATTTTTCGTTCCCAGTCGCTATCTGAAAAAAAACTAGGTCATGCCTAGGTCAGAAATATAATACAGCCGTGAGATATTTCTTTCTACCTAGTCACCATCTAGTTTTTTGTATTTAGTCACTAGAGGACCAAAGCGTTACAAGGCTGCGTAGTCAATCGCTAAGACGGCTAGCTAATGGCGATTCGAAACATCACTTTACTAGCTTGTGGCCAGGCGGTGATGAGTTACGTTTTCCACTCGGGGTATAATTACCGCAAATACCCGGTGTTCAATGCAAATGAACATGTCACAAAAGTTAACTGATCTTCATTTAAAAGGATTATCTCGGCCACATTTGAGCCAACAGTCACACAGTCGACGCGACAACTTCTCTATTTGACGCAAATAAGGTTTCATTAACTATTAATTAATCCGGATTTAAGATATTGGCCCAGTAGTTCTGTGAGGCAACATTCGTACACTTATTACAAACTGAATATCTGGTAATAATTACAAAATCTTCCGTTGAATCAAACATAGCCCTGTTAATAGTTGGAAAATTAGTGTTAAAAAATCGACGACTCGTCTTAAATGATGATTTCTCAATAGTTAACAAATCTGTACTTGGGTCGAGGTACACTGGGGACAGTGTGTGACCACGTGTCCACTTACCTAAAGGATATAAGTTTGTGACCGTGAATCAACTGACATTTTAAAACTAATAAACCGATTCTCTGGAAATTTGAACCACATATTGTAAACATGATTCGCAACAAGCTGACCCTCGATGGTTTCAAAATTTTGATTTTTACTCTTTTTTTTGCGAAAAAAAAACGCATTTTTTAAAACTTTTTTAGTTTTTCATCTGCCATTTTTTTATTTTTTGATAAAACTTTATATCCGAGGGTCATTTTGTAGCTGGTGTCATACTGAATCTAATGGACTTTGATTTTTTTGTTTCAGACAAGCCGTTGCCGAGTTGTGATGGAGCTACCTAGCCCACCTATTTTTGAGGCGTTACGTTAAACTATAGTTTTTGTATTTAAAAATGAATAAAAATGAATTACATTTTTTAAAAATGTATTTCAAGACTATTTATCAAGCCCAACAACTTTTCTTTGCATATCTTTTATAAAATCCTCCAAAAAAATCGCGAAAATAGCCTTTTTTCGTGGCTCCAAAGTGGACTGGCCCCTTAACCATATTATGATTGCAGTGTCGATAAACTATAACGACCCGACTAGAAATGTTGCTACAGGGCAAACCAGAGCTGCATCTGCGTGAAACGTGAAATTCTGATAGGATTGTTTATTGCCATATGCGTTATTTATGATCCTGCCTATATGATTATTGGAATAAAACGTATTCTGCCTCGTTGAAGTTTTTTACCTCCCCTCGGAATTGAACCTACATCTTCTAATTAGTACGAGTACTGTGCTCACGTCTTCTAATTCTAGAGCTGAGCGTGCTACCTATTTGGCCATTCCAACACTTGTGTAAACCTTCTTTTTTTTCTTTGCATATTTTTATCATTCTAATTCTATTCTCAAGAATGTCAATAATTTTATTCATAGGGTTGAAGATTGAATCGCTGCAATGCAACAATAATTCTTTCTTCACCGGATTTTTTCTGCCTATTTAAGCTGTGAAAATAACTCACACGTTTTTACATATTCTCATTAGAGTGTTACGACCGTAATTTGCAAAAAAAAGGCTTCTGATGATGTTTTTGTAAACAAAAATGTTAAGTTGTGCCAATAAAACGTAATTTTATTGATTTGATTGATTACCTTTTGATGATGATAAAAATAATCGAATAAAAAGAGAAGAAAAAAAGCGTTGCATTCCCACGATGCAAACTTCAAATTTATTTTTATTCGTTCTTTGTATCTTGATTTGATGATGACGGCGTCCACATGGACACCATATTACTTTTATTAGAATCTTGCACTGAAATTATGCACGCAGCAACTCAGTTGTTTACTTTGATGGCCCCAAATAAGGTTATCCGGTAGAGATGCGGCGCAAATCAGACATACACTTCAAAGTGCATGGCGGATCGGCACCGGATGTCTACTGAATTAGCCAACCTCGGAGCACGGATGGGAAAAGGAAAATCGATCAGGCCTTGAACAGGCAACCTTGACAGAGCCATGTGAGGGACACGTTGCGGGTCGTCTGATGTGGGCCTGATTAACGCTGCCTTCTTACATCGGTATCTGGGCACTACTGATCCGGCAGACATACGGCGCCGATCAGGCACCGGCTTCGGCGCCCTAACAAGGTCCTCGCAAGATTACCTGATTCAGGACTGATCAGTTTGTCTTTATTACACCCGTTCTCCGGATTCACTGATCCAGTAAATATCCAGCACAGATAAGGTGGGCACTTCTACGGTATTCCGGACCGTATCTTCAAACCTGCATGATCAGTGATCCGGCTGCCGGAACAACATTTCCAGTCGAGTAGTGGTATTAACCATATTATGATTGCAGTGTCGATAAACTGTAACGAACTTTACTATCCCCTATTTTGCCATGGGCGTTTGTTGTATATACCATGGACTTGTCTCTCACAAGGAACATCCCTCAGGTGACACTCTTCGATTTTGTTGAAATTTGGATATGTTTTACAGCACCGAAAAGTAAGCGATACGTATTTTTTTATCGGCGGAAAAACGGTTTTCATGGGTGAAACCACCCCTCGAAAAAAGGCATCTCTAGGGGTGATATAGCAGTTTCTCACACAAAGAGTCCACCGATTTTAATGAAACAAAAACGAACATTCTTATAATCCGAAGCAATGAAAAATCCAATATAGTGACATTGCAAAAAAAAATTAAGGGGTGAACCACCCCTATATTAAGGGGTGGTTTCACCCCTTAAAACCGTTTTTCCGCGGATAAAAAAAATACGTATCGCTTACTTTTCGGTGCTTTATAACATATCCAAATTTCAACAAAATCGAAGGGTGTCACCTGAGGGATGTTCCTTGTCAGTGTGGTATATATATATATATCGAGTTTGTTAGCGCTATCGAATATGTACAATTATATCCTCCGTGCGCTGCGTTGCTTGTACACTCTTCGCGATCTTATTTTTTTCTCCATACGCTCGCTTCACTCCCATCCGCACCTTGGTTAATTATTCAATTTAAATTGGGTACTCTTTCCGGTATGAACTTTTGCGATTATTTTATTTACTTTTTGGTGTTATTGTTCTCTCCCTCTGTCCCTCTCGCGTTGTGGTCGCGCGACACCAAACAAACAAACAAAAAAATCACAAATTTCACAACGAAGCTTGAGAACTGGACGAATAGTGAACGGTTTAATTTACATTTAAAAAGTTCACGCGCGACGAGTGGGTTAAAGTAAAACGACTCACGGGCTCTTTTATTAAAAATTTTATTCGATTTTTTTGTTGTATTTTTGTGGTTGCAAGGTTTCCGGGACGGTAAGAATTTTCGGTACCACCGGATACGCGTAATGCTCGGGACTCCCCGCGGCGTTGACGAAACAACGACCACCCGGGGTAGTTTTCCCTCCCTCGATGACGCTCCCTCTCTCCCTCACGGCTTCGATGCTCTCGCCACTGCCGCGACACCCTCCCGCGATCATAATAACAATATTGATAATAATGGTAGTAATAACAATGATAATGATAACGAGGATATACTTTGTGGCAAATACGTGTGGCGCTGCGCACTTTCCTCCTTCTCCCTCCATGCGGAACGTCCTTTGGTCCCGGGAGTCTTAGCACGCGCGCATCTCCGCGCGTCGAGTTCGAGTCTTCCCGCACGCCCACTGCGCTCCCATTGGCCAGAAACTAGTTGCGGCTGAGGGGAGACGCGGCCGGGCCACGCCCACTAGCGAATCACCGCGTGCGTTGCCCCTCCTGCCGACCGCTGACGGTGGCGGCTCCTCCCCACACCTGCTACACGTGCGCACGGCACGAGACCCCCACTCCGCACGCGCCTGCGCTCCGCGAGAGGTTCCCCCACTCGGGGCCTCGCGCCTCCTCGATGCTGCGATCGCGGGAACTTCCCCCACTCCTCGATACCCCGACTCCTCCCTACCATAGGCGCGGGAGCTTCTCCCACCGCGACCTCGACGTTCCCCCACCTGAACGACCCTAGTAAGTATGACTAAAAAGTACTACTTACCGTGTCGTTCGGTTCCGACAAAAAGAACAGTGAGCACAACTAACAGCGATCAAAAGACAAGAATACCGAGAAACGGAACACAGATTACAATTCCAAAGGTTTCTGGCTTAGTTTGTTTACTATATAACCTACATCTCACGTTCTGGATCACGGTTAGATGCGGGAAGTTGTCGGGTGGGCAGCGACTCGGATAATGAGGCAAAGTGGTAGTTCTCGAGTCTGCCGCCTCGAGCGCTGCTACCTTGGGATGAGCCAAACAAAAGCAGGTCTTAACAACTGTGTAATGGGAAGCTTCCTCCGTATAAACAATAGTTCTAAGAACGATGTGAATGGAGCATGATTTAGTTTTTTGTCTTGTGATCCTATGGCGAGAATGACTATGTGTTGGAAAATAATCCACACGCTTGTTAATTAATTGCTAATTAATTTACATCTTGACGTAATTGGCAATTAATTGACTTTTGAGACAGTGAAATATATATTCTAGTGCAAACGTGTTGCGATGGCTTTGGCACTTGAATGCCAGGTATTCAGACTTGCTGTTTTCGATGCAATTCTTTGTCTTGCGGAACTTTAAACACTAAACACTTTCCACTATCGTTCTTGAGGGGCTACATCTACCTAGAGGGCCGAAAAAAATGGCCAAATACCGATTTTTTCTGGGAAACAGTTAGTGAAAAAAAACGCATTTTATTAAACACTGAGGTACACATATTGAGTGTTGAAAAAACACCAGAAAATACAGAAAAACAACAAAAACATGGCCACTGGCAGATGATGAAATTTTTTAGCGACGTTAGGCGGTGGACACTCTCCAGCTTAAACGGTCCATCCGAAATCTAAAAACCAAACGGATTATTCAAGTTAACAATAAATACGAGTCGTTGACGATCGTCAATTTTTTAAATAATTTTTTTAAACAATGTGGCGACGAATTGAAGGTCAAGCATACAAAATCTCTGAAAAAAAGTCGTCATTTTTACGTAACTATTAAAAATTGATGATCCATTTTCAAAAAGTGAGATCGTCAATGACCGTTAAATGAAAATTGCGTATTTTTGTGAAGGAATTCACAAAACGATTCACGATAGGATTATCTTAAACGCGTTTTTCTGGAAACCATGTCTTTCAAAACGGTGTACACGATAGCTCGACATCCAACGATCGGATTTATTGTCGTTACGGACTCTTCAGATTGCCTTACACGTGTGAGAAGTTTATATCAGGCATCTAGAGTTATTTAGTTTGTAAATTGTTACATAGAAATGTGACCAGTATCTCAAGTGCCGTAAAAATAATACGATTTTTAGAATCGAAGTTTTTCGTTAAAAGTTCGGTAACTTGGCTTGAAATTTTACCAGTATACTGGCATGTTGTATTTTCATTATAGACGAAAATCAATTAATCGGCAAATATTCGGGTTCGTGAAAAGAATACCTTAAAACTTTTCCAACAATTCGCTACGACGCACGCTTTAGGAATTTTCTCAATTAAATAGACCGCGACATCACGATTCAGAGACTTTGGCGAGGTTATCAATTGCTGTACATCTATATATATATAAGTATATATTAATAAACCCCATTATTTATTTGAAAAGTACGAATATTTTAATTTTAATATAAGGTACAAACATGGAGGTGATTTGTGAAACACAATATCCGATCAATAGCCGCCTCGTCCCTGTTTGCAAACGTTCACTGTTTTGACGAAATTTTCAATAACATTTTGGCATAATTGCGGGCTAATTTCATTAATGGTGCGTCCAATTGCTTCCTTGAGCTCCGGAATGGTCTGTGGATCATTGGCATACACTTTTCCTTTCAGAAAAACCCAAAGAAAGAAGTCCAATGGCGTCAAACCGCACGATCTTGGTGGCCAATTCAGTGGTGGAGATAACGCGATCATGAAACTTCGTCTGCAATAACTATGCAGTAACAATGCAGCAAATCACCATTTATATGCGTTGCTCCATCGTGTTACTCTCAATGACTGAACCTCAATACTTCCTGATGCCAGTTGTCAAAGACTTGTACTCTATGTTCGCCACAAAGAAATGACGCGCAATTTATAATGTCAGTTCATTTTGAGACACTCCTTACAAGACCCCTATGTGGCGGCGCTCCTAGCGGACAGATGAGGGACTAAGTTTGTGCCTCACTAACAGCGGGCTGACACTGGTACACAGAAAAAAAATCAATTGAATTAAAAAAATATATTGGTTGATTCAAATAAATGTCTGATCGCGGAGTGCCACCGATATATGAGATTATTACAATACTATAAAATATTGGAAAATGTGATTAATTCACATAACATATTATTTTATTTGAAAATCTCTTCTGTTCTCTGAATATCTACATTATCCTTAAAATAAAATTATATTCTATTGAAATCACTCTATATACAATCCGTAGATGTATGGATGAAATATTCAAGCGGTTGCTACAACATTTTTTATTTCGTGAAAAAGTATAATCAATAGAACGAATTATTTCTTTAGTACATCGAAACGAAAATGGAATGGGACGTAGGTTTTTCAATTTGTTTTAAATCTTAAATAAAAAGTGAGCATTAGAATGAGCATCCACGATAATAGTGGAGAGAATGTCAGATATCCAATGGAATATCCATGGAGGGAATATCAGATATTCAACTGATAAGAACAGATACTACACTTTGATCTTAGCCACAGGCCAAGAAGCGATACTCTTTAGAGTTTCTCCGGCGTTTAAGTAGATATTCGGTTCGTGCTACGCTTACGAGAAACGAGCGCGCATGCGGCTTCTAGCGTTTACTCCGAGAACTACGGGTTTCCTCACAACTATAATTTCGGTGGCGCTCGGCCATGATATGGTTAAATTTTTTCAACCAAATGCGCAAGAAACAAATTTTATTTTCGCATAATTTTTTAACCAATTCAGACACTTGCTTAATATTTTTCAATAAAAATAAAATATTAATATTTTAACGACTAATGTACTTGAAAATCAATATCGGATATGGTGAAAAAAATAAAATAACATAGTTACTCAATAGAAATTTTATCTGAACCAAACGAGCGAAATTCAATTTTTCTTGTGTACTCGAATCAACAATATCCATGTTATGAATTGAAGCGCTTTTTTTATTCGTTGCAGAAAATGCATTCAAAACTATATAATTTGTTCGCGATCATTTTTTAGATACTTTCAATAATACATTGTTCTCGGCTAACAATATATCTTTTGAATGAAAAAAAAACTTTCAATTTTGTCATGTTATCAAAGTCAATAGTGTTTTGTTTGGACTAATAAATCCGATTATTTACACCAACAATTTTACAATTGAATCAACGAAATTTCATTCAATAACACCAATGATATTGGATCATTGATTTTTGGTTCTCTGTGTACATAAATGCTGTTCGCAAAATGTCCTTGCCGCACTGTGGCGCTAGTGGTTGTTACGCAAAATGGCTCGATGACTCGAATCCAACTAGCGTTCGTTATAAACTCTGTTCTTGTGCAAAATACACATCACAAGATAACGCGTCTTTATAAAGAACCTCTGGTTTTCGAATCGCCAGGTTAAGTTTTTGATGAAGCCTTTCCAGGGCTGTATTACGTGTCAGAATGGTAATACGCGTAACAATAGGTCTGTAGCCCAACGGTGTCTTTATCGACGGCGCAGTCTTTCCTCGATGTCAGAATCAGGACCAATATTGGAAGTGAGATGAGTTTCACGTGTATTTTTATACTTGCCGAAATGTTGATCAAAGGTCTCTTTCCTTGGGACTCCTGTTATAACAAACAGTCGACGTCTTTACAGAAAGAGGACGAACCTTGGTGAGTACGATGCGAAACTGGTGAAGAATCAGAGCTTGCCAGGATTTGGAACAAGGTGTCTTCAGGTTAACACAAAGGAGAAGATCACGAGTTAATTGTGTCAATGATTTAATTACACTTATATCAGTTCGTTACATCGATGTTATTTTAACTCGGATGCGGATAACACTCTTCCGGTTTATTAGCGCGATGGTTTAAACGTTACAACAAACGCGTTCGCGTAATTTACGGAGTTTCTTAATGAAAACTTGCGCGTGTTATCCCGTGTACTGTACGGCGTATCGCTAGCGTAGCAGCTAACAGTCGAGGTCTTTAAGAGAGAACCTCTTCGTAACAGTGATTTCACGATTCTGACTTATAGGTCGTCAGTCCCGTGCTACGCAGGGCCGATATTTGTCGGATAGCGATAGTGGGGCAAGGGTTTACGTGACTGCATTTCTAGGAATGCATCCGTGGGACCCATCGATAAGTATATATTCCCACGCGTTAGTCTGACTCAGTCCGCAGTGTTTCAAGGGTTTTGGACAACGGACTCACGCCGAAGGCGAAGCGCAATAAAATTTAATCTTATAAAATATTTATATAAACGTTGAGAGCTCGGGCGCATATGCAGGCCGAGAAATATCGATACTTAATCCTAGACAAAGTTGCTTTGTGCGTTGGTCGCTTGGTCACGTACGCAAGCCATGAGACATAGCGAGTTATATTAACGAAAAAATATATGAGCATATATTTTTATTTTGTATTTATATTTGTTCTTATTCTATGGATATGAGAATAAAGTATTTGCTCTAATTAAGGCAATTTATGCGGTTGGCTTAACACCCCCCAAGTTAGATTGAACTTCGGCGATAATGAATTTAGATGTCGAAGGTCTTATCTCTTTTGGTTCCGCTACAATATTTTTCGGGGCTCCCGATAGGTTTGATTGTTCTTGCCGTTCTGTCAAGTATTCTAGTTGTTTTTGACGTTTTTGCAGTTCTATTTTCGCTTTATTCTCATATTTCTTAATTTTCTTATTGGCTCTGGGGCAACAACATTTGAAGAGTCCGTTTCTGAGAAATTTAAGGACGGGCGTTACAGCTCCGCATCGCAATAGTACAAACAATATACCAGTTATTCCTAATGATGGCAAACCTATTTTAATGAGCTTATCGAGTAATCCATTCATGGTTTTCCAAAATTCGTCGTGTTTAAGTATGATACTGGCTTTTTCTATGTCTTTGCTGATGTCATCTAGATCTTGACCAATATTTTTTAGGTAAGTAGTGTCTATCTGGTTTGGCACATCTTTTATACGCATAACTAATTGTGAAAAGTTTATTGCCAAGTACGTTAGACTCGGATTTATCAATCGATATTCTTTTGGAATTCCATTCAGGATTGTTTTGGTATTGCCTTGCATTAGCGTACATTTATCCGTTGTTTTCAACAGTGTCACTTCTTTAATGTAAATTTCGCTTCTATAGTTCTTACATTCTACAAGTACCAGAACTGGTTTTTCAATGTTCGGTATTAACAACACTCCGCGATTATCGTATAATGAGATATAGCTCATGTTGGTGACGTTGATTTTACTTAGCTCGCATTGTTTGATGTCGCTTTGACACGTTGGTTTATTGATTCTATCGTAAATCGGGTGCTTATAGTGTGTAACATAGTAATTATCAATCTTCTTCATTCGCATAATCTCAATTTCATTAGTTATCATATAGTTGCTCCCTTGTCTTAACAAGTGGGAATATTTTGGAGCAGCGACGACATATGTATTATTGTAAATCTTTGGGATAGGTATGACGTTATACAATTTCCACTGATTATTTTCTAGTTTAGGGATCGTTAATTCGAAGATGAGATTGCTGCCTCTGAACAGTATTATTTTGTCGGCGATATCTATGAAGTGTTGCGCTCGCGTTTCGTTGTAATAATTGAACACATGGTCGGCGTTTGATTCCTTTAGTAGTTTATCGATCATGTCTAAAATGACTTCCGGTTCTACTAGTTGAGGTAGAATCTTTTTGGTTTCAATAGCTAGTATTACATTATTTATATCGAATAGTAAAGTATCTATGCACGACATGAGAGATATTAGGTACATACTTCGGAATTGCGCTTGTTTTAACATTTTGATGTGTTCTCCTGTTTCGGTAGCTAATTTACGAATAACTGCTGATTGTTTCTGAACTGAGGTTTTAATGAGGTTTACTGAATCCGTTACATTTTGAATGTTATCGTCGATCCTGTCTATGTCATCGCTAGTAGCAGTTCCGTATAGGAATTTTTGGATATTACCACAAAAGTTACAAACTCCTCTTCTGCGTCGTCTAGGAGTCAATATATCGCACGCAACAACCAGGTCTTGATTTCCTGTTTTTGTGATATATTCGGTTATTTCCTTTAAGTTTTTGAGCGTGGGTATTACTTTATTACGATTTTCCGGTGTGTCTTTAATATTATTGAGTTGTAAGAATTTCGTCTGCAGGTCATATATAATATCATCTCTTTGTAAACAGGTGTATCCACTGAGGGTTGGTGTTATTGTTTCAATTGTAAACGTTCGCGTGCTTCTGAGAGTATTGTGTCGTGCGTATGTGTCCACTTCTTTAATAAATCGTCATAAGTCAATGATTTTTTATGAGGTAGGCTTGATGGCTTTTTAAGTTTTCTATTAAATGCCAATTCGTCAGGTCGATATCCAGTTGCACTGTGTACCGAACTGTTATAAGCGAAGGCTACCAATTTCAATATATCTTTCCAATTGTCTATATGTCCCTCACACATGGTTTTTATTGATTCCTTAAGAAGGGAATGCATTCTTTCAATGCTCCCATTACTTTGAGGGTGGAATGCGGTAGTTTTGATATGCGAAATACCGTGTAATTGTTCGAAATCCTTCATTAATTTTGAATTAAATTCTTGTCCCTGGTCTGTTAAAATGATATCAGGGGATCCATGGATCATTATAAAATCATCGTTTAATGTTTGGATGATCTCCGAGCTAGATTTTGTCTCGAGTGGGCATAATACAATGTACTTAGTTAGACAATCTTGTATACTGAGGATATATTCATGCCCTGAACGCGATCTTTGTAGTGGGCCGAATATGTCTAACGCAATTTTTTCAAAGGGCTTATCTGGCAGTTCGGGTACAATAGCAGGAGCAATGTTCCGATTTCTCACAGCTTTAAATTTTTGACATATTTTACAGTTCTTAATATAATGTTTTACGTCTTCTTCGAGGCGTTCCCATTCCCTGTGTTCTTTTGTTCTTTGTATAGTTTTATACTCTCCAAAGTGTGAGCTTAGGTTAGTACCGTGGCTTTCTGCTATTATTTTCTTTTTGTCTATGTAGTCAGGTTCCTTGAAGGTCGAAAAGCAATATTCATACTGTGTTTCGTGGTCTTTGATACTAAAGAATCTTAATATCGATAAAATCTCTTCCTTCTCTGCTTTGGTCATTACATCATCTGTAAATATCCTAACATGTTTAGTTCCTTTGATTTTATTGATGGTAAGCTTGGATCTTACTTTATTAAGAATCTGATAGTAGAGACTTTGAGGTTTATTATTTGTCGGTTGGGTGATTTTTATCCAGTGTTTTCCTTTTACATTGGGTTTCTCTTTTAAAAGGTGTCCCAAATTGTTGGGGTTAAACAACTTGTATGTCGAGTATTGATAATAGTCATATGGCAGTTCTACGCCTAAATCAATTTGGGGTTGATCTGAAGTCTCGTCTTGATTCGTTTCGTCTTCGTCACTGAAACTCTCTAAATCTTTCATAGCGTTTGAGTCTCTTGGTCTTAAGTTGTAATTAATTTGGTTACGGCTTTCAGGGGTTTCCTGACTTTTCTTCACATGATTTATTTCATCATTCGTGGTGCTCATAGTTTTGAATTCTTTCTGAACATTGTCTATCATTGATTTAAGTTTATTAGGGGCTGTTTTACTCTGTTTGTAAGTGTTTCTCCGAGCTATTCGTTTGATTTTAAATTCTGTTTGCTCAATATTGCTGGTAATTATATATTGGTTGTTCCCGTACGAATCTGTTTCAATGTGATAAATGAGTTCGTTGTTAAATGTCTTGTCCTTGTTGTAGTCCTCAGGTAATTCCATATGTGCTTCTCTAGACAATGCGTCAGCTACTACATTATGTTTTCCCTTTACGTATTCGATGTCGAATTCATACTCTTCGAGTTTAAGTCTCCATCGTAATAACCTCGATGCAGGGTCTGGTTTATTAGCTAACCATTTTAATGCCTGATGATCAGTTTTTATTGTAAACTTTCTTCCTAAAAGATATTGTCTGAATCGTTTAACTGCCCAAACTATAGCGAGTAGTTCTTTTTCTGTTGTCGTGTAGTTGGTTTCGGCTTTATTTAACGTCCTCGATATATAAACGCATGGGTGTCCTTCCTGTGATAATACAGCTCCTAGTCCTTGATTTGAGGCATCAGTCGTTAATACAAATTTTTTCGTATAATCCGGATATTTTAATACAGGATCATTCGTGAGGATATTCTTTAACGTGTCGAATGCTACTTGACATTTATCCGTCCATGTTATTGGTCCACTTTTGTTTTCCTGATAATTTTTGGTTAGGTCAGTCAAAGGTTTAGCTATGGATGAAAACTTCGGGATAAATTTTCTGTAGTATCCTGCGAGTCCTAAAAATGATTTAATTTGCTTAGGTGTTTTAGGTATGGGGAATTCTTTTACAGCTTTGCATTTTTCTACGTTGGGTTTTACTCCGTCACGTGTAATAACATGTCCCAAATATTCGAGTTCAGGTTTCACGTATTCGCATTTATCTGGCTGTAATTTCAAATTTGTATCTCTCAGTCGATTGAAGAGTATTATCAAATTTTGATTATGTTCTTCCATGGTTTTTCCAAAAACTATTATATCGTCCAGATATGCAAAACAAATTTTTCCTATTAATCCTCTTAATGCAGTGTTCATCATTCTTTGAAATGTTGCCGGTGCATTTTTTAATCCGAAGGGCATTTGTAGGTATTCAAAGTGTCCTTGGTTAGTACTAAAAGCGGTATACTTTCTAGATTTTTTCTCCATTGGTATTTGGTGGAATCCTGCGCTTAGATCGAATGCAGAAAAAACTGCGGCTTTTCCTAGGTCGTCGAGAATATCTTCTATAACAGGCAAGGGGTATGAATCCTGAGCTGTTTTTTCGTTCAATTTTCTATAGTCAATCACCATTCTCCATTTTGTCTTTCCTGACGCATCTTTTTTCTTTGGTACTATCCAAATGGGTGCATTGAATGGTGATTGAGAATGTTGAATTATTTTCTTTTCTAATAACTCTCGCACTTGTTTGTCCACTTCTTCCTGATGGATTTTAGGTGGTCTGTAAGATTTGATATTGATGGGTTTCGTTGGTTCGTCAATTACGATTACGTGTTCTGCTAAGTTGGTACTTGGTGGCTTGTCATGGTCTAATTGGAATAGATCTGAATAGTTCTGTATGATTTTCCAAATTTCATCTTTTTCTTTAATACTCTTTATGTGCTCCAGTCTAGTCTTGGTTTTCAGTTCCTGAATTCTTTTATTACTTTGGTTACTTTTGTTGCTCGTTAACCTCGGTTTTACTTCAAAGATTTGAATGTTTTTTGTTTGAAAAGTGATGTTCTTCTTTCCTTCATTTGCTAATGGAATATTTACAATACCTTCCTTTATATGATGGATACTGTCTCCTTGAGGGGTTCTTACTAAGACTGTTCCTTTCCGTTTCTCTACTTCTACGGGGATAGTTATAAACCGTCCGGCAGGCACAGTGAATTCGGATGATTCTATTTCTTGATATTTTTTGTTAACTCTTATTTTTCTCCGGGGTAAGTCAACTATGACGTCGTTGTTTAGAATGAAAGGGGTTCCTATTAAAGCGTCTTCTCTAATCGGATAGTCTGATGGAACTATATGAAATTTGTCACGTCGGTCGTTAATGTTTCCTTTGCATTTGATAAACGTATATCCGAGTGTTTTATTTGTCGTTTTTCCCGTGTTAAAGAGGATGGGTTTTTTAACAATGTGCTTTTCTTTCACAAGGTGTTCTTTGATTATGTTAATGGATGCTCCTGTGTCGATTAATGCTGTTAAAGTTTCGAATGTCGTCCGTTCGAAGTTGAATTTCGCGGTGAAAAGGTGTCCTTTATCTATTGCGGAGATGTACTCTCGTCGTGGACGCTCTCGTCGTCGCTTGTGCTTTCTTGCTCTTCGTTTGTCGTGTTCACTTCCTGTTGAGGAGGTTTCTTCCGATGAGGATTCTGTCGAAAATTTTGGTTTCCTTTTTGGGTAGGTTTCTTCTTCTGATTGGTGCCTTTGTTGAAAGGACTCGGTATTCCTTGATCTTTCTTCTTTTGGTTGCAATACAGCTCAGTATGTCCAGGCCTTTTGCAATACGTGCATTTTCTGTCCGGATGATTCATTACCATAATATATTCGAGTGCCTTTTTCATTTGACTGGTTGTGTTTATCGAGTCAAGGTCGAATTCTTGTATATCGTTCTGATACTGTCGTTCTTCTTCCGTCATGCTTTCCTGTCCTTCCTCTTCGTCATGTGAGTCGCATTCGTTGTATTCAGTGTGGTGGACGTTTGGTTTGTTCATTGAGAAGAATTTCCTGTTTTCTTGTGGTTTATTACTGAATCTTGATTTTTCGTGGTTGAATCTGGGTTTTTCCGGTCTACGTTGGGGTTGAGGTTCATGAAACATTCCTCGTTGTCTTTGGATGCTTCTTTTGAAATCTTCGTGTTCTCGAGCAGTTGCTTCTGCTTGTGCGAGCGAATATATGTCCTTTGTTCTGAGATAGGCTCGTGTGTCTTCCTTGAGACTTTGCAGATAAGTCTGAATGATATCTTTGTCAGATATTTGTAAATATATGGTGATTGATTCATCCGTTTGATGAGCTTGTTTAAGTTCGAGTCGTTTAGCGTTTAACCAAGATATATAGATTCTTCGGAATCTGGTGTTATGCTCTTGGATCGTTCCCTGAGTGTGGATGCATGCTGTCAACTCGTTCATGAGTAACAGTGATGATTTCACTGGGTTGACGCGTTTTATCAAAACGTCTTTCAACTGGTCGTATGTATAAATATCGACGTTCGAAATGCAACTTTGTGCCCTTCCTTTGATTTTCATTGTTAATATCTTTTCCAATAATAAGCCGTGTTGCTCTGGCATTGTCCAATGTCGTGCTCTGTCAACTTTCGTTGTCCATTCTGAAATGTTGACTGCTCCTTCTCCCGTGTCTCCGGTAAAAATGGGTACTATATCAATAGTCTCCTTGGCTGGTGCGGTTTGGTTCGGTAGCAGGTCGTGAGGCATTCGATGTGGTCGGTAATGATTTCCTCTGGCGTTAGGTTGGCTATCAGCGTCTTCATCATCGTCATCGGGGTCGTCGTCGTCTGGATTTCCAGGTGGTGGTGCGCTGGGTTGATTTCGATTAGATCGATTTGGTGGTCGTCTGTTATCCTGAGGTGCCCTTTTGTCTAGTTGTGAGGAGGTAGGTTGCGACTCCTGTTTCTGTATAAGTTGTCTCATCATGGTTTCGAGATTTTTCATTTGGTCTTTTACAGTCTTTAGGTCTTGTTGGAGCTGAATATTTTCTGTTTTCAGTATTTGCATTTCGTATTCGTTCGTCTGGTCTTGTTGGTCTTTGGTAATAGTCAGAGTATTCATTTCTTGTCGGTGTATTCGTTTCAAGTCGTCTATACCAGAATTTAATTTTTGAATATGCTGTTCTTTTTGTGCAACAGTAGCTCGTAGTTCTAAGATGGTGTTCTCTAACCTTTCTTTTTCTACGTTATAATCTCGTAATATACTTTCCCTATTCTGTTGGAATTCTAGCCTCGTTTGTTCTCCAAATTGCTGTTTCTCTTTAATAAGTTTTTCTTCAGTTTTTTGGAATTCTCGTATTTTTTCTTTTAGTTGTCGATCGAACTGAACGTCGTAGTTCCTTTTTATTTCTTTAATTACTTGCTCCTGTCTATGAGCGTTTTGTTCTTGTAAGGCTTTGAATTGATCTTGGGTCTCACTGGTTTCTTTTTCAAGGTATTGTTTCTGTGCTATAATCTGTGATTGTAGCGCGATATTCGTGCTCTCAAGGGTCTCGATATGTTCGCGATAGCCTTGAGCGTCTTGCTTAATGATTTCTACCTGATCTTGTAAATATTTTTGTTTAATTACTTGGTTTGATTTTTCCCTTTCTAATTGCTGTTTTTCTGTCTGGGTCTCCTGTAAATTACGTCTGAGCTCATTTATTTCGCCGCATTTTGCTGAGAGCTCTATTTGGTTTTTCTGTAAAGTTTTTTCGAATTGGTTTTCGAGGTCGAGGTTTCGAATTTCGAGAGTTTTAATAAGGTCGTTCTGTTCAAGGTTCGCTTGACCTATTCGCTCTACTAGGGCAAGATTATTATTGTTATTTTTCTGTACGTGGACTAATTCAGAGCGTAATTCGAGTTGGGTTCTTTCGAATTCTAGTCTCTCAATATTAAATTGGGAGATTTGTTGTCCTTGCAGGCTGATTTTTTCCGTCAATGGTCTTATCTTGTTTTTTGATTCTTGAAGTGCATGTTGTAATTGTTCGATTTCTGTGTCGCGTAATTTCACTTCTTCTATCGCTTTGCCCTTTAAAGTAAGCCCTTCGTCGAAGTATTTATTTACTAATAGAGTGAGTTGAGAGTTGGTTGCGGTAGCTTCTTCGAGATTTCTTGCAAGTATAGGGTTTTCTGTGGACTGTCTTTTTCGTGGTGGTCTGAGTTCATTAAGGCTGGATGCTTCTGATTCTAATTCTCTCGTCTTAGGGATAGCGATCTGATTTTCTGGGCGAAGTGCTATGGCAAGATCTTGTTCTTCAATTTCCTCAATATTCTTTTTTCCTATGGTTACTAAAACATGGTTTAATGAATGAGGTATCTCATGATATGCTAATAGCAGCGGGTGATTACTGGGGTCTTCGTGAAAATTCCAAGTTATTTTTTCTATCTGCTCAGTTTTTCTCAGGGCGTATAAATCTTCTTTAGGTTCCCATTCAGGGTGATTTTTATAATACAGAAAATAACTGAACAGGGTTCGTGAAATGTCCTTTTTGAGTTTCTTCACATGACTAGGGATTTCATCGATTACAATGCTTCTTCCTGATACACTATTTCCTGCTATGGACATTACCTTTGATTTTAGTTGCGTTTATGTATGTATATTCTTGTAGTTGATTATTAATCTCCTTTTTTTTTTTTTAAATAGTATCTATAATGCTATGTTCTTATTCTACGTATATATTTATATTAATTATAATAACTGTCAAGCGATGTTGTGTGTCTCAAAGATTCTTGTGATCAGAGATCCTATGTGGTTGAGTAATTAGATGATGATTTTTTTTTTTCATGTTGTTACTCAAAATAATTCCAGAATAGGCGGTATTGGTCATAAAAGGTAAACTTCGACTAGCACCACTAGATTTATGAATTTACTTATTTTCCGTACCGCCAGGTCTTTTATTTATTGTAATAACGAGACACTATTATTTTGCCGTATCTGTTTTCGTTACTTTTGGACTGGACATAGCTTCCAATGCTAGTGGTTCTTTTAAAGTTAAACACACAAAATTACTTAACTACGTTGTTTGGGAATAAGGTAGTTACAACTTCCTATTTTTAATTTGTCATGCGCAGAATATTAACTGCGGAAAAGTTTTGTCGCAAGAGTCTCTAATTCCCTTACATAATGAGCGGGATTTTAAACTTACTCTTACTCAGTGTTCGTATACAATACTGGTCGAATGATGTTGATCTCGGTGTTCTTGAAGTGGCGAACGCTGTTACAACGATCGGTTGTAGACTTTTCGCGTCGATTGATGATCCAGCATACCGTCGGAGTTGAGGTTATTTTCTGAAGGCGTGTCTCCCCCAGTTTTTATTCAATCCTTCCCGTGCTCGTGCTCCTGCAGCGAAGTCTTATAGATGCGCGGTACGTGCAAGTTCCTTAATACACAATTGTCCGTCACTCACTTACGGAAAATTCAGCGTGGCAATGTCTTTTCCGTTAACACAAAATTAACTAAGTTAAATGTCTGTTTAACGTTCACTCGTGCACAGGTTTAATGTTCGTAGTTTTACACCCTCCGTCGTGGAGTTTCGGTAACCAGTTTTCACTTGACTTTTGGTATTACGATTTTTCATTGAGTAATCCTGGCAGGATCGCCAATTTTATGTTACGCAAAATGGCTCGATGACTCGAATCCAACTAGCGTTCGTTATAAACTCTGTTCTTGTGCAAAATACACATCACAAGATAACGCGTCTTTATAAAGAACCTCTGGTTTTCGAATCGCCAGGTTAAGTTTTTGATGAAGCCTTTCCAGGGCTGTATTACGTGTCAGAATGGTAATACGCGTAACAATAGGTCTGTAGCCCAACGGTGTCTTTATCGACGGCGCAGTCTTTCCTCGATGTCAGAATCAGGACCAATATTGGAAGTGAGATGAGTTTCACGTGTATTTTTATACTTGCCGAAATGTTGATCAAAGGTCTCTTTCCTTGGGACTCCTGTTATAACAAACAGTCGACGTCTTTACAGAAAGAGGACGAACCTTGGTGAGTACGATGCGAAACTGGTGAAGAATCAGAGCTTGCCAGGATTTGGAACAAGGTGTCTTCAGGTTAACACAAAGGAGAAGATCACGAGTTAATTGTGTCAATGATTTAATTACACTTATATCAGTTCGTTACATCGATGTTATTTTAACTCGGATGCGGATAACACTCTTCCGGTTTATTAGCGCGATGGTTTAAACGTTACAACAAACGCGTTCGCGTAATTTACGGAGTTTCTTAATGAAAACTTGCGCGTGTTATCCCGTGTACTGTACGGCGTATCGCTAGCGTAGCAGCTAACAGTCGAGGTCTTTAAGAGAGAACCTCTTCGTAACAGTGATTTCACGATTCTGACTTATAGGTCGTCAGTCCCGTGCTACGCAGGGCCGATATTTGTCGGATAGCGATAGTGGGGCAAGGGTTTACGTGACTGCATTTCTAGGAATGCATCCGTGGGACCCATCGATAAGTATATATTCCCACGCGTTAGTCTGACTCAGTCCGCAGTGTTTCAAGGGTTTTGGACAACGGACTCACGCCGAAGGCGAAGCGCAATAAAATTTAATCTTATAAAATATTTATATAAACGTTGAGAGCTCGGGCGCATATGCAGGCCGAGAAATATCGATACTTAATCCTAGACAAAGTTGCTTTGTGCGTTGGTCGCTTGGTCACGTACGCAAGCCATGAGACATAGCGAGTTATATTAACGAAAAAATATATGAGCATATATTTTTATTTTGTATTTATATTTGTTCTTATTCTATGGATATGAGAATAAAGTATTTGCTCTAATTAAGGCAATTTATGCGGTTGGCTTAACATGGTCGTGTGACAGGCATGCATATATATGTTATCGCAATAACGATACAGCACGAAACGAAAGTATTGAATTGTTCAGCTGATCGGAATATTTAGAGCCGAAAGCTGTCACATAACAGCCACCGCTAGGTAGTGGCGATTTCAAGAACTAAAAAGCCGGGACAAAACGCGTTTTCGTTTATCGTATAGGAATAGTACACTCAGAAAAAAGATTTATTAAGGACAAAGAAGTTTGTCTCCCGGCGAATAAGTTTTCTTATTCGTATGTCCGGCCTACTACGATTTTATTAACAGCTACGAATTTTTTTCATTTCAGTTTATGTTTAAGATTTACTACGAATTTTTCTCAACATCTAATAGGATTCTTCATAATCCCCCAGCTAGTTTTTTTTCGAGGAATTGTGTCATTTCGTCCGTCGTTATTTTCTCACTTGAACCTTTTTTTTCACTTTATATTCTTACGTACACTTAAATAATTCCTCACTTTCGAGTTTCTCACTTCCCAAACGCAACACTGACACTTGTGCCAAAAGCATTGGCATAGGAAGAAGCTACATGATAAGCGTATGCGTGAGCTACATCTGACGAGCGGCCTGCTGTCGGGCCCATCGCGTTGAAGGGCAAACTGCGCATGCGCGCATTAGTATCATAGTCGCGAAATAAGAGCTTTTCGTGATTGAAAAGTAGTATTTATTTGATTTGAGGAAACATTTATTCAAATTTTCTATTTTAAATATGGCTTTTAATTTATGTGAAAAATCAGCACGTAAAAAACATATTTAGTGACGCCGAATAAATGCTGTAGCTACAATCACATAAAAACTGTCTCCATACGAGTAAACATTTATTAATTTCTAATAAATTATGTTCTAATGCGCCAATTTATTAGAAGATAATAAATCTTTTTTCTGACAATGAGTGTAGGCCAGTGCAGGAGGCTGTTCACTAACGACGACACCCCCCACCACTCAAAAACGCCACAGTGTCCAAACCTGTACGTAAGACCGTGTTCTAGACACACGATCATGCACACAGCGCACAAAAGTGGAACCAGTCCTCTTTTTCTCACGATCAGGTACACGAAGACGCAAATGAGATACTGGTCTTCTTTTTTTTCCCCGTTCTTCATCTCGACCCTCCCTCGTCGCGGACTACAGGTAAATTTTACAACTCCGCGGAAAATCACTTCCAGATGTTGCTCGACTATGCGGTGTGTGCTCGGGCGAAGCGCAACGTTCCCACGACTCAACATTTTACCGTATACACGCGGGCCACATGCATATGTATATACGCGCCGCACTGCGAGATTTTGCGCCGAGAGGTCGTCGTCTCCACAAATATGTATATATATATATATATATATATATATATATATATATATATATATATATATATATATATACACACACGCAGCGCGTCCAAAGACGTCCGTGTTTACAAATAAAGTTTGCCCAAATGCGCGTCTCGTGAAGACAAGCGCCAACCTGTAAGACGAAAAATATCACGTGCACGACTTCCCCAATTCTTCCTCTCTCCTCCTCTCCTTCTCTCGGCCCCTTCCTCGCCAAAGCAACCGAGCACTTGCTCATCAGTTCTTCGCAAAGTGGAACCAATCGGGACTCCTTCACTTTCTCGCCTTCCCACGCCTTTTCCGGAACTTACGGGAATCGACGCAAAGTAAACCCCTGCTGGGTTAATCGCAACGTCAATTAATTCTCCCTCGTGATTTCGGCGATTTTTCTGCATACTTCGCACTTGTGTCACCTGAAGATTGCTACGATTCGATTTTTGATAGATGTTTGATAAAAACGAACACTTTTATAAGATCGTCTGCACTTTGAAATTCGTAAAAATTAGAGAATAATACGCTGATGTAAACTGCAAGCATATTGCTGACCGAATTTTGAAGTGCAAAATCGACAGTACGAGTGTACGTAGGGGAGTTGTGCTCAAGATGACGTAGTCAGATGAGACGACACACCCTCAATATGTTTTCAAATATTCGCGCTATACGAGTAACGATGATGTTCTATGGTCGGCCAATAAGTGTCGCTAGTGGCGAAATCCAGTATAGCCGTCAGTGAAAGCGAGCAAACCGTAACTCGGTAAGGTAATCCTATCGCTTCACACTAGTCATACCACTGATCATACTTGAGACTTGTACAATTTATACTTTTAACATTTAAAAAAAAATCATTTGTGATAACTAAAATTTTCCATGTGTAAACTGTTTAATGAATGTTCACATTTAATTAGAAAAATGATAAAATAGTTATTCCAACGATTTCTCAATCGTCTCTTTTTACTCAACCAGGCGAGATTAACCTGCATGCTTTTCATCGTTGATCTGTCAACACAATGTCAGGTGTGGGAAATATAAAGCGTTGTATTCGGGCCACGACTGGTAAAAAGCGTGGAAAATTTGTGCCGGCGAAATATGTCGGTTAAAAAAGAAATATGTGTGGAAATTCGAATAAGTGAGATGAGGTTAGGACCACAGTCAGCTGTTGCATTGCTGTCACGTCTCTTTATCGTAGCAAGTGGTAATAAATCCAATACCGGAGTTCAAATGAAACTTGATATTACATAAAAATTAGGTCAATAAGCGTATTTTTTTTCTGAGAGCATTGGATTACTACAAGCGTTGAGTATGTAAATCGGATTATTTTTAAAAATCTGACGGATTCCCACTATTATATATACTTTTGTAGCGGCCGGAAATTGGGTTTTTGGATGTCGGAGGATGGAGGCTATTAACTAGTGTTAATAGCTCACAATGTGATCGCGCCTTTAATCTAACCTAAAAATTATGCACGTTATTAAAAAAAATGTCCTACAAAAGTTGTTAGCTTTCGAATGACAATTTTTTTGGTGAAAAAAGTCATGTTCCCATTTTTTTTTAACATTTCGGCCGTCTTAACGTCGCGATTTTGAATTTCGGACCAACATTTTTTGTTACGTCTCGTCTTTAAAGCCTAAAAGTTTTATTATGCTTAATACTTGATCGGAGCCGTATTTTTCAAGATAAATGAGGCGCAAGATAAAAATGGGTCACCCGGTATAATAAATAATAATAATGATAATAAATCACAAATGAAAAAAAGCAATGTTTCAATAACAATCAACGTACATAATAACGTCTGTATGTATCTATATACCGGGTGAGGCAATAACTATTAGCAGTATAAATATTTCCTAACCTATCAGACTTACGAGAAAACTTTTCCTTCAAAAGTTGCATAATTCAAAGGGGGTCGTCGAGGGGTGGTTACGAGGTTCATTTAGGTGGAGGCGCTTCGGAGATTTCACGGTCACCTGCAATTTCTGAGAATTTATTCATTTATTTAACTATTTCAAGATGATCGATCGAGATTTAGTATGAAAAATCGATAGAAAAAATAAAAGGTTTGATCGCACTCGACTACGGCACTTGGAGCTACCCGTTTCCCTAAGTTTATTGTACATATTGTTAAATGTGCAACGCGAATTTGGATTCGGATAACGCTCAGCATACCCAATTGCCGCTTGCGTTGCATTTTGGTGAGATTCTCCGGAAATTAAGGGGTTACCCCCACTTGCGATTTTGAAAAAATCGATTTTTTTATTGCATTTTTTTGAAGTATACGTATCTGAGAATATGTCCTGAAAATTTCAAGTCGATCCGAACAAAATTGACTGAGATATGAGCGTTGAACGAGAAGAATCCGCGTTGAAAGAGCGTTGAAAGAGAAACTTTAAACGCGTTTTTCTCAAAATGGCATTTCTGAAGTCGGTGACCAAGATTACTCGAACACTAATGAACCGATCTTCTTGAAATTTTGCAGGCTTATTTAATACATAAAAATGTAGTTTTTAATCGTTCGATTTTTTTTCGAAAAAAAGTGGCCGTTTTATAGCCAAAAAATTTAAAAAATTCATGAAAAAGGCCTTTTTTTGCGCTACAAGTGGGGGTAACGCCTTAAGATCATATCAACTTGCTCTTGAGCGAACGAGCAGGATGGGTCGAAGCCCTACTATAGAGGGGAAAGAGATAATTGACGAAATGGGCGAGATAGTGAGACAGTTCGAAAAAATTGCGAAGAGAAGGGCAGAGGCGACTGAAAGAGAAATGTAATTTTCAATTGAAGGGATTGAAGGTGAATTTCCTCAAGTTGAAGAAAATTAAACTCGAATTCACGACACTTGTATTCAAATTTACGCCGCAAGTGAGTTCTTACGCTTTTCTTTCCTTCCTTCTTTTCTTCAACTTGAGGGAATTGACAACTTATTTTGTGATTTTTTCATATTTATAACGTAATATTTAAAACTCACAACTTTTTTTGCAAAAATTTCTTTGCCTCGACGCAATGTTTTCTCTCAAAGTAGTAAGAATTCACTTTTGGTGTAAATTTTAATCTAATGGTTGCGAATTTGATTTTACTTTGTCTTAAATACGAAAAAAATCGAAACTTATTTTGTAATTATTTTTGTATTTACAATTTTTTGAAAATGTTCACATTTTTGGTTAATATTCACAATTTTTTCTATGAATTTATTTGTATGTTCAGAATATTTGTGAATGGAATTGTATTTGTATGCATGCATGTGAATACAAATAAATTCGTATTCACACTTGTAAATACGAATTTATTTGTATTTGTATTTGCTATAATTACAGCGTTGCCACGGATATTCCCAAAATTATGAAATGGCGGCCGGGGAGACAACTCAAGTCAAATCTGATTGCTATTTTAATACTTCACTGGTCATAATATAATACACATAGCTATCGCATACACTTCTCACATAATTTGTTTCCGTATCATGGTTATTATTGAACCTAAGTGTATTATATTTTGCTTTTTTCTGATTCTCAAATTTACAGGTTTTCTGTTGACTAGTCATTGCGCTAGTACTACCTTAATGTATTGAATTGTAAATGCATTTTTACTTAGTATTAAACTATTGACATAATCAGAGCCTGGTCATCAACACAAACTGACGTTATTAATAAGACTATACGATTAAGGCCTTAGGCCACAGTAACGGGTGTAACATCATGTGCGAATTGAACCATTTTTTCGTATGAAAAAGTGACTTGCTTATAAAATTAATTACACATCTATTTAATATGAGTATCAAGCTGTCAGAATTTTTTTTTTTCGATGTACAAAATGGCCGACTAGTAATATTTTCTTTTATCTTTTTTTAGGCGCTCCGCGGCGTGACATTTGGCAACTACAATTTCTAACCTAGAACAAAAAAATAAAATTTTCGTCAATCTACATTAGGATAATTAGAGAAGTACATACGGAATTTAAAAAATATTGTTTTATTCAAAAGTTGTACGCATTTGAATTTAAGAAATGAATTTTCAGTGAGAAATTTCGTTATAACTGCTCATAAACTGCTCACAAAACGAAAAGTTTTCGATCAATCAGAAATTCCGTACGTACTCCTCTGCGAAATGAAATTAGGAACATAACTTTTAAATTTGAAGTAAATCGAGTGAAAATTGTTGAAGTTATTTGTCACGCCAATGGGAAAAAAGCTGTTTCGAGAAGTTTCGAGTAGTCGGCCATTTTGTACATCGAAAGAAAAATTAATGTATTTTCTAACAGCTTGATATTCATACTAAATAGATGTGTAATTAATTTTATGAGTGAATCACTTTTTCATACGAAAAAAATTGTTAAATTCGCACATGATTTTATACCCGTTACTGTGGCCTAAGCCCTTAATACGAATCGAAGTGGATGGAACGTGGTGCCCATCATTTTGAGCACCTTTGAGTAAATGTTTGGACGGTTTTTTTTAATCGATTCTAGACTAAAAACATTGAAATTTCTTTTTTTTATCGATTTTTTATACTAAATCTTGATTATTCATCTTGAAATTTGGTGCCTGAACTTATTTTTAGTTCCATCATAGAATTTTGAGAAAAAAATAGGGGTTCCATTTAAAAAAATGGAGATGACCGTGAATTTTCCGAAGCGCCTACATCTGGATGAACCAGGCGATTACCGACTTCGAACTATGCAACTCTTGTAGGCAAAGTTTTCTCTCAAGTCTAATAGGGTAGAAAATATTTCTACTGCTACTAGTTGTGGCCTCATAGTATACCGCCGGTAATAATACCAACAACAATAGCAACAACATTATCATAAGATTTTGAATAATAATATTTGTTTTGTTATAATAAATAAGTTGAGTTATAACAATAATTATCATTTATAATATTTATAATAAAGAATCATAATGATAATAAATCACAATTGATTTTCAATAGCTGAGAAAAAATCAATAACTCAATAATAATCGAAATACACCATAACGTATGTGTCTTAATCGTGTGTTATTGGAATAATAACAATGTATAAATATTTAATTGTAATAATAATATATTGTCGTAATAAACTATACGAATTATAATAAACAATATATAATTTATTGTAATAATAACATCAACAACAATTGATTTTCAATAATTAAGGACAAAACAATAATTCAAGAATCAAATGATCTCTCAACCGATTGCCAAATTTATGCAAAACTAACTTCGAAAATTCATTGGCCTCCCTACCTAAAAAGAATAATCGAAGCTTCTTATTCCTACGTTCAAGCTTCAAAGACCGAATTCGGCGATCGTGGTGCCCTCTAGCGTCGGGATCGCGAACCCGGCGACGCGCGCGCGACCATTGCGCAGTCGAGTTCCCTGTCAGAGTTGCCAGATTGGGCTATAAACCGCAATTTGGGCTATCTTGGGAAGCCATTTCGCGGCCCAAATTTTTTTAACCCGCAAAAGCGCGATTTGCGCTTCAAACAACAAAACCATCCGCACATTTTTACAGAGAGTGAGGAAATACACACATACACACAATTTACTACGATCACAAATTATCATCACGCATTTACTCACGCACATAAGAAACATATCATCACATAACATAACACAGCACGCTAACAAAACGATTATACAAAAATCGTGTTCTTTTTTACACACTATACGTATGTGTGCGCCAACATAGAAGAATAGAGGAGCACCCAAGTCGATAACGCAATCGTTAACAACTATTTTATGGAGGTAACGTTCATTATGGGTTTTAGAGTAATATATTTTATACCTATAAATAATTGAACGCAGTGAATCCATATTTATTAAAATCTTAAATAAAAATATACAATTATACAGCCATCGAGTCATTGTTATGTGATTCACATGGTGTGATTTAAAGTTTGTATGAAATTGCGTCATGGACACAAAAAGCCTATTATTGTCCCGCTTGAATCCATGGTCATAGACAACACGAATTTTAAATTGATGATTATGAATTGGAGGAAAAGTAAACTTCAAATGTAAAAAAGAAAAACTGTTTATTAATTACGTATCATAAAATAAAAATACATAACGAACGACCAACATAAAAAAGCATTTTCCTGCAGCCCGATGTACTCATATACCCCCGCGTCCTCTTCTCAGCCGACAAGGGAAGCTGAGTTCAACTTGAATCCGGATGATCCGGACTCCGGCCCTGTCCCTGCCGAAGAATATTGATGTACCAGAGATTCAAATTTCGAATGCAGAGGACCTGCTAAACGAATTTTATGTTTCTCTGATGGACATTGTTGATTCAGATTTCTAGAGAACGTAAAGATATTTACTTTAATATTCTTATTCACATATCATATATGAGACTGTGATTGAAAACGGGTGATTTTTGTACCAGTGTAGTCTCAAGGAATAAGTATTTGTTTCTTCATGTGATTGTTTTAGACTGCTACAAAATCCAGATATTTGATTATGTTTGATTTTTAAATAATTAAAGAAATAACTCAATTTCTAACTTATATCGGTGCTTTTCCTTCATGACCGACCAAAACCACGAATTTGGGCTATTTGCGAGCTTTCACCGCGCTATTTGGGCTTCGTAAAGTCCCGCGGTTTTTGGGCCACACAAGCGGCGCCTGGCGGCGGTTTCGCTCACTACACGTCTGGCAACTCGGTTCCCTGTATTCGAAACGTCGAACCTCCGCGAGGCTCCTGTTTACGCTACTCCAATAGCAACAAACTCGCAATTGAAATAAAGTATCAACGTCCAGACTATGATAGTTTCGCGAGTTATCGTTCGAAACAAATTTTTTTGCATTTCTACCGTCGTCAAGCTCCCGGCCGGTCGGGATTCCAGTCACGGCACTAACGTCATAGCGCGCGGCTTTAACCTCAAAAAGCTGTCAGGAAAGAACGCGTAACGATGGGCGAGAAACAAAAAGTTTTGCTGTGCGGCGACGTTGAGGGACACTTCAAGTTTCTCTTCAACAAGGTCGACACGATCAACAAGAAGAGCGGCCCGTTTGACTTTTTGCTGTGCGTCGGAAACTTCTTCGGCGCTGACAACATCGAATTGGAGCCCTACAAGAACGGTATGAAAACGATCTCGATACCGACCTACGTACTCGGGCCGAACCGTCCGGAGGACGCGAAACATTACGCGGACGCCAACGGCTGCGAGATATGCCAAAATCTCACGTACCTCGGCAAACGCGGCCTCTACACGTCCAGCTCCGGACTGAAAATCGCGTACCTCAGCGGCAGCGGAGAACAAGCCCAGGACAGCGTCTGCAGCTTCACGGAGAGCGACGTCACGGCCATAAGAAATTCCTGCCTCAAGGGCCAGCCCAGCTTCAGGGGAGTCGACGTTCTCATGACTTCGCCTTGGCCCAGAGGCATCACCAATTTGGATCCGAACGAACCGAGACACAAATATCAAGGCTCAGATCTCGTCGCTTGGCTGGCGGCGCAGATAAAACCGAGGTATCACGTCTGCGCCACGGAGGGTATACATTACGAGAGACCACCTTACAGGTTAACGCAGCTGCTTTTTTATTTCCAACTTTTTCCTTTGCAATGTTCCAAATTTGCTCACATTATAGTTTCATTATTGCATAAGATTTTTTCATATAAATTACATTGTAGATTGCACAGTATCTTGAAAAATAGCTGAGGAATTTTTGTATGCGGAATCTGCGGAAAGCAATTGACGGAATTCGGAAAGATTGATTTCCATTGCATTCTGACTATGCAAACTTCAACCGCTTGCCGTACGAGGATTTGGCATCACTTTTTTGTTGACTTTATTGCTTTTGTGGCCGTTTTCAGTATTTTTGGTATTGCAGGTATATTTGCTGATGATTGCAGTTGAAAAATGGGGGTACACACTTAATTGTAGTGGAGCCCTAAGATGAAGGATAAATCAATTATTCCTTTATATATTTTTACTTCCTTATTTTATTTATTAAACTTTTTTTTAGGTTTCTATTGTACAGCTTGAAATGAGCATTTAAGAAAATGGTTGAGGGACTTTTATAGCGAAAAACGGAATTTAAGGCCTTGGGCCACAGTAACGGGTATAAAATCATGTGCGAATTTAACAATTTTTTTTCGTATGAAAAAGTGATTCACTCATAAAATTAATTACACATCTATTAAGTATGAATATCAAGCTGTTAGAAAATATATCTTTGTTTTTTCGATGTACAAAATGGCCGACTACTAATATTTTCTTTTCTTATCTTTTTTTAGGCGCTCAGCAGCGTGACATTTAGCATCCACAATTTTTTACGTAGAACAAAAAACAAAAATTCTCGTCAATCTACATTAGAATACATAGAGAAACGCGTACGGAATTTAAAAAATATTGTTTTATTCAAAAGTTGTAGGTATTCGAACTGAAGAAATGAATTTTCAGTGAAAAATTTCGTTATAACTGCTCATAAACTGCTCATAGAATGAAAAGTTTTCGATTAATCAGAAATTCCGTGAATACTTCTCTGGGAAATGCAATTAGGAACATAACTTTTAAATTTAAAGTAAATCGAGTGAAAATTGTTGAAGTTATTTGTCACGCCAATTGGAAAAAAGCTGTTTCGAGAAGTTTCGAGTAGTCGGCCATATTGCACATCGAAAAACCATTGCACCGATCAACTTGAAGTTTTAAAAGCTTCTCTTACATATTAAAAAGCAGTGCTTTGACAAAGGAATTTTTTAAAAGAGTTTTCTTTATACGTTAATGATTCGTTCACTTTGGACCGCGGCCATTTTTTCAAAATCAATATTTGATTAAATTCTTTTCATAAAGTATTTCCAAGAACTACTGAATTTTATGCAAAAACTAGATGCATTGAATTTTTTTACTTCGGATGATTTGCTTCCGAGCAGCAGTGGCCACCACAAAGGACGGTTTTCAAACAGCGGTTTGCACAAACTATTGTACCTACCACATAGATAAACATTTTTGAATACGAGGATTGTAAAAGATTCTCAAAACCATTCTTCTCAGTGTAATAGAAAAAACTGAAAACTGTTAAAATAAATGGTTGAGAGATTTTTATAGCGAAAAATAGGAGAACGAAATTTGAGCAGTTAAAAAAATAACTTTCATTGCATTCCAAGGATGCAAACTTACAGTTATTTGAATAAGAGGCAAGGAGAAAAATATACCTTGACATATTATTTTTTGTCATTTGTAATTCAAAGATCGAATATTTTTCGAAATAGTGTGCTTTATTAGTACTTCAAAATCAATATTTAAAAATATAATACTCTTCACTTGCATTTGAAAAATAATATTCTTTTCAATATTTTTTCATATGCACTTTTTTCAAACTATCATTGAAAAAAATCATATTTTTTATTTGTATTGTAAAATATTTTCGAAAATGGTATTTTCGATTCGCTGCTCGGAAATTATGTTCTCAAAAATAATATATATCATGCGTATTTTCAAATTTAAGGTGTGGAAAATTATTATCGTTAATAATAATATTTTTCCTTTATATTGCCAAAATAAGATTCCCAAAAATAAGTGTATATATATATATATATATATATATCCAAATGGAACAAAAAATATATTTCCCATATCGATTCCAAAATTAACATTTTCCAAAGCATATTTTTCATATTTCTTTGAAAATACAATAATTCCCATTTTACGATCAATAATTAAAAAAATAATTCTCTCGATTTTCGTCCCAAAATTCATATTTTAAAAAACCTTTATATTAAAAAAATTCATTATCGAGGTAAAATCCAAAAAAGTAAACACACGCGACGCCCGTTCGTCCGATAGGCCCAGTACGAGACTCCCAGGCACCTCAACATAATGATCAATTACAGGAATCAAAGCCAGAACGAGAACAGCATCGAGATCGCATCGAGGTTCATAGCGTTGGCGTCGGTGGGCAACACCGAGAAGAGAAAATGGCTGTACGCTCTGAACCTAACACCGGTCGACAGGACGAGGCTTTCGGATCTCGTGCAACGTACGACCGACGAGACCGGCAGTCCTTATCCAAAAACGATGCTGGGTGCTCAGCCGTCCTGTCCGAACGCCGAGCCGAAAAACGTCCAGTTCTTCTACGACATGGAGACGAAAGCGGACAAGCGTGGCCCAAGAAACAACGGTGATCGAGGCCAGAGTAAAAAGCCGAAGATGGAATTCGACCAGGCGAAATGTTGGTTCTGCCTGTCGAGTCCGGAGGTCTCGAAGCACCTGGTGATATCGGTGGGAACCGAAGTTTACGTAGCCCTCGCGAGGGGCGGCCTCGTCGACGATCATTTCCTCATTTTGCCCGTGACCCATCATCAGAGCCTGTCCATCCTGCCGGAAGCGGTCGCCCGAGAAATGACGCTCTACAAAAAAGCGATAACCGAATATTACGCCAGCAAAGACACCCTCCCCGTCTTCTTCGAGAGAAATTTCAAAAGCTCCCATTGTCAGTTGCAAGCTGTACCGGTGCATCGTAATCAGGCCTCATCGTTGCTCGAAATGTTCCAAGAAATGGCAACCTGCAGCAATTTCGAACTCGAGGAAATTCCCCGACACTCGCAACTTCAACAAATCGCCGCGCCAGGCGTCATCTACTTTTACGTCGAGTTGCCCGACGGCACCATGCTCTATCATCGCATAAGAAAGGAATTCCCGCTGCAATTCGGCCGCGAAGTACTCGCCAGCGATCGCATACTCGACATACCCGAACGCGCCGACTGGCGCGAGTGCCAACTCGACAAAGACGCCGAGACCGAACTCGCGAAGAAAATTCGCAATGAATTTCAACCCTACGATCCCGATACGTGAACGATTCTCAAGCTTTAATCAGCGTGCGTTTTTTGCACGAAGTTGCGAGTTTTGTACAAAATCCGAAAGTTTTATGAGAAATTCTGAAGTATGTTGGTGGTTTTTTGTTTGTTCTTGTTTGAACGATGTATACAAGAGACGTTTGTACATACATAAAGGACTTATTCTGACGAGGATTTTCCGGACTTCTCATTTTGATACTTCAGCTCGTACTGTTCGGGAGTGAGGCAAGGGTCGATACCGCTCTGCTTCATTTGCACGGCCACGTCGAAGAGATAGTCGTAACACTCGGTCCTGGGGACATTAAATTGTGAATTTAATTCTGAATTATGATTGAATGGTGAATTTAATTATGAATTATAACTTAATTAAGGGGAGGGTAGGGGTCTCAGCGTGAAAAAAAAACGTTTGCGAATTTTTTTCATCTATATGGATAGAGTAAATTTATTGAAACCTTTTGTAAATTGTTAAGTGTCATTTAAAGAATATTCCGTGAAATTTGTACACGAAAATATTCACAAACAAGCCGGTGCCGCGTTTTTCGCGAAACCACTTTTTCAAAGTCCGTGTTCACTGTCATTTGAAAACTACATGACAGATTTATTTCAAACTTGGTACACACTTGCTACATATAAAATACCTCCCCCCAACGGTAAGTTTGAGATTTTTTTTTACATTGAAGGCGTTTTCCACCCCCAAAATGGCGGTATTTTTCGTGAAAAATAGCACTTCTCACTTTACATGGCCACCAAAAATTGAGAAATGAAAAAAAAAATTATCAAAGCCCGTTGGGGGGAGGATTTGATGATACTTTGACTAAATTTTAATGGTACTTGATTTCAGATAATTTCTAGCTGAGATACAGTGAACACCGCAAATCGTGTTTTTCCAAAGGCGTTCTTGGAAAAGCTTTGTCACCGGCTTGTTTGTTGGATATTTTCGCGTACAAATTTCACGGAATGTTCTTGAAATGACACTTAACAATGTACAAAATGTTTCAATAAATTTACGCTATCCATGTAGATGAAAAAAAATCGCAAAAAAGTGTTTTTTTTTTACGCTGAAACCCCTACCCTCCCCTTAAAGGGTTAAGGTGTTTGTTTTCACCTTTGAGGGGCCTGCATAACCTGGCAATTTCACAAAAACGATTTTTTTATTGTTCTATAGCCCGGGGTCTTAACGGGTTACATCTAGCTCGTGGCCGGATGAGGCATTTTCGTAATTTTTTGCTGGGAAAACTTTTAAAGGTTCTTACATTTTTTTTACATTATAAAGTATGGGTCAAAGTATTTTTTACAATTTTTGTATTCAAAAATATTTGCTGTCTGCAAAACCATTTTGATGGTTGTCTTAAAAACGTTTTTATTTTTTAATATGAATTTTAAAGTACCTTGGAATCATACAATTTACGAAAATATTCAGGGGTATGCATAACCTTGGAATTTCGAGAAATCGATTTTTGGTATATTTTATTTTCTTATTACGTAGAGACTTAACTTTGGTTTGGTAGAGATGTAAAGATCCTAAAAATTGACCGAATTATGACGATTTTAGCGGAGCAGGTCAAAACGTCCCGTTGCGTTATCGCTCTGTACTAGCGCTGCGCGGTGCATTGTATGGTTTCTAAGGGCATTGATATGACTTTTCCAACCAGCGTGTTTGATTGTTATACAGTGCAGGAATCGCAGATTGAAGGTACGAAAAATAATTGTGATCTTATCTCAAGCAAGTAGTCCACCGAGACACTTTCTTACAATTACATTTTTCAAATAACGATTTGGAACGAAAGAGTCCATTTCATAGATAGAAATTTTAAATAAAAAATGTTTAATTTTTTGCTAGGTCCATTAGTAATGGAGATATAAGCGACGAAAACTAATCGCATCACTTCTCACTCATCGTTTCGTCCCTTTCACTCATCATTCCGTCTTTCTCGTAAAAATGTTCCTTGCTCATATCTCCATTACTTATGGAGCTAGCACAACAAAATTAAAGTGACATTTTTTATTGTCAATTCGAAAATAAACATCTTTTATTTCAAACTTTTTTCTACAAAATGCACTTATTCGTCACAATCGTCATTATAAAAATTAAATTGTTTATAATGAAAAAAAAAAGATTCTCGAACCAAATAAATGTCCTATTCGTATTGCCCGTACCCGAAACCATAAAGAACCACCGAAGATATTGAGCAGATCCAAATATTTATAGGAAAATTATATACGGAAAAAGTGGATTTAGTACGTTTTCTTCTCTTGCGTTTATCTCGAAAGTATACTTTGCAATTTGGTGTCATATCTCAAAATCTAATCGTCCGATTTACCTCAAATTTGGACTGAACATATTTTATAACATATTCAATCGACAGCCCCGATGATTATTTCATATGTTCTTCCGTTTGTTAATCACGAACCTTTAAAGTCGTTATTTTTTGTCGAAAATCGACATTTTTTTTTCAAAACAGTGCAATTTATGCAAATTTTAAAAGTTTGAATAAAATATCCGGTGGGTTTGTAGCTTCACCATTGTACTAAAAGTATTTTTTTTTTCTATTTTTTACTTTAGATGAACCTAGTTACCGGAATCATGTACGCGACCGAGGTGCGGAGGCTACAATCCTGACATTAAATGACAATGATCACGTTTTTTATATATATCTTGCAATAAAAAGAACGCTTGTGCAGGCCCGTTAAGGCGAGAGCCCGAATTAGAGGTTTAAAAAAACGTTTTTTCGAGATTTTTTTTAAGAGAAAGAAACGAGTGAGCCTAGTAAACATTGAGGTATCTTTCCATGTATATTTAAAATGTATAGAAAAAAAAATTCAACATGAAACAATAAATGACTGCAGATTTATCAGCCTATTCCATGTGCGTCTTGCCACTGCAGTGCCCAATCGGCAAGAAAGATGCAGCTCGTAATTCTAGACTCACAATAATAAAACCAATAAACCAATAAACTCACAAATAAACCAATGAAGTTTTTAATTGTCATATATTTTTCTTCTGGGTGAATTAACAAGTTGAAAAAATCGTGAAAATATAACTTTTCTCAGGTTTAAAATAAAAGTGTTAAAAAAACACTAGCGTGCTATTAAAATGATTTAAACAGATTTTTTCAACGATTTTTTAAATTCATTCTGAAGAGATTTTCATACTGAAGAAAATACACTTTGGTTTGATTAAATAGGTCGTTTAGTTTTTTGTTATCACGCCCGTCAATTTGGAAGAAGCGTGAATATAAAAACAATAGAAAACGCGCTTCGTAGTTTTCAATGGGAGGAAATATCAATATAAAATATCAATCGCTGCTCTGCTTTTGACCGTGTATCTTCGAAAATATTTACAATTGGCCTCTGTAACTTTGTAAATACATTCTTCGATAGTTTATCAATCGATTTAAGCAATAAAAAAACGTTTTTTTTTTCGGACCTTCTCATTCAGGCTCCCGCCTCAAAGCTGCTAATAGTAATAAATTGATTGACTGATTTGAGAAAGTGACTTGCATAGTTTTGGCCTGTTGCCACGTATCGCCCCAGACGTATACACCGTGTCTTCTCACGAGTACCGCGCAGGTCGCTGGATAATCCTCCATCACTTGAGCCATGCGATCTTTCAGATCTTCCTCGAACGGCGTGTTCTCGATTATGGGCACGACCAGTTCCTCGTCGTATCTGTAAGCTCTGCCCGTCTCCTGGTTCCTTATACCTGAATCAGTCGATCGTTCCGAGCGTCAATTTTCATTCAAGTCGTCACTACGGTGGGTCGAATAAAGAAAATGGCAAATTTTACCCCTGCAGATTTATACATGAGGTGTAAAAAAAAAATCGCGCCAAATTTGTATGGCTATTAAAATTATCACACGCTGCCACTTGAAAATCGAAATTTGGCTCGAATTTTACACAGCGAGTAATATTATACGACGCGCTGAGAGCTGAGATTTTTTTCGGCTCATTTTCACCCAAAGAGCATTTATACGATAAGACAATTGAAGTGTCCTTTTTGCCCGGCCAATTATGCATACCTTTGATCATTTCCAGATGAGTGACCCTGAACTCGTGTCCGGGCCACAGAAGAGTAGCCATAACGGCGAATTTCGAATGCGTGTGAATAACAGCGCCTGCGTTTCTCGTCTTGTAAGCGCACATGAAGAGCGGCGTGCATTGAGATTTCTTAAATTTCTTCTCGGGGCACGGGCTCGCCAGGTCTTTTCCGTCGATGTCCTGAACGAAAAGATCCTCCGGAAGTATTCGGTCCTTCTGTACTCCCGACGGCGCTATGTATACGTCCGAACTGCAATGAACATCAACGAAATTAATGAACAATGATTAAGGCGGGATATACATTTAGACAGGAAAAAAGTAAGCAATATTGAGGGATTTTTTTAAGTAATAAATAATTATTCTACAATTATGAAATTTTAGGTATACTTTAATGGTATATTTAAGTATACAAAACAATTTTTTTTATTAATCCATCGCCAAAATGACAGAGGGTGCAGTTTAGCTTCTCGTAGACTTCGATTTGCAAAAAAGTTCAAACATCTTTTCAGTTCGAACATGTATAGTTTCTATGTGACGGTAATTAAAATGAAGAAAATGCAAATTTAAGAAAATGGCACGCATTTACAAAAAAAAATGAACATTTCTGTAAAATGTGGATTAAAAAAGTAGTTTTTTTTTCCAGTCTTTTAAAACAATTCTCGTCAAGTAGAAGGTAGCAATATTATCAATATTTCTACCAAGTTTCAACTCAATCGGCTTAAGTAGTCTGGTCTAGAAATTTGACAAAATCGATTTTTTTTCTTCATTTTATTATTCCTTAGACCTTTCTTAATACGCTCGTGAAAACCGTTTATTGATATTTGAAAAATTAGCAGAGTAATAGAAATTATAAGCAAGCCGCGCGCAAACCTCATCCAACGGTATCAAAACTTCGAACGCGTTTATCTCAGAACTATGTTTTTCAAATCGGCGCCCACGATATCTCGATAACTAATTGACCGATCGAGCTCAAATTTTGCACATACCTTCGGTAGCCTCTTTCTGAGGACTGGTCGCAGAATTGAGTCGAACAATAATTTTGCCCACATTTTATAACTCGTCGAATACCCGAAAATGTATGAAATATCGTTAATCAAAGTTTAACAGGCCGCCATTTTGTAACAAAATTTTTTTAAGTACTAACTCTGCTACCAGTGGTCAGAATACTCATACAGATTGAGAATATATATATTTTTTTCAGATGCATACAACATCACCCAGAGTGGGCGCCGATTGAGGCGGTTTTCGGCGGACCATGTTGTGAAAAAATAAAAAACTACATGAAAATATTTAAAACAATTTTTTTTTAATGTAGATACATTCTCAAAGGAACAATAAATACATATGTAAAATTTCATCAAGACAACTTCAACGGTTTAAAAGTTATTGCAACCCAAAAATGACGTTGAAACCTCGCTCTAGACCAGACTACTGCCTTAATACTTTTTAAGTAATCCTGCACGCCAATTTCGATAATGCAGTTTTGAGAAAAACGCGCTTGAAGTTCACGCCCCCCACGAATCCGAGCGGTGAGGCACAGCGTTGACGGGATGTTTGTTTGAAGTTTTTCGAATTTCGCTTTGAAACTTTAGGAAAATATTCTACATATATAGTTCTATCGTTTAAAGAAGAAAAAAAAATCGATTTTTTGATCGTCGTAAATGTATATGCCGCCTCAAATCGCCGTGACCCTGAAATGGCCTGGAAGTAGGATCGTATCAGGTGGTTGCGTATGAAACCGCCCACGGGCAGTAGATGGCGTTGGGTAGACCACACTCGAATTGAAAGCTGGCATACATATGACGATAGATCCATAGAATCCTGATGAAACGCCACAGCTGAGGTTTGTGCGACACCTCAAGGGGAGGAAAACATTTGCTGATTTTCATGATTTTTTTTCTTAAATAAAGATTTCTTCATACTTTATGAGACTTAGGGTATGTTTTATTACTACTTTTGGCTGTTTCATGGTATTTTTAAATTTTATTTATCTTTAAAAATGGCGGAGGCATGGCACGGTCTTCTAAACTGCATTTTCAAAACTGGCGTGATGTATAGCTAAAAAACTGATTGACCGATTTTTTTGAAATTTGGTACAAATCTTTCGAACTTTATTGTCTAAAACATGACCCCAAATGTTTTTGAAAATTTGTTTTATTGCAATATGTATTATTTTTATTGCAAAATGTAGCGATTTTTTTTGGAAAATTCAATCTTTTTGTGTCAGAGCGTACCATTTAATCGGTTTTTAACATTTGTTACTTTTTCTTGGTTCATATTCTGCTTATGAGTGTTAGAGAAAGAAAAATCGACGTTGGTTTTCTTTTTTTCAGATTACTTTCGCCGACACTTCGTGTCACACCATCTAAAAACATCCGCTGCAATCCCTTTAGAAGTTCGTGTCATACCTCCGCCATTTTTGAAGATTGATAAATACAAAAGTAATAATAAAAAATACCCTCAATCTTAAAAAATGGTGAAGAAATCTTTCGTCCGGAAAAAAAATAAAAATCAACCTTTTTTTCTCGCCCAAAGGTATCTCCTCCCTTAACATCTTTTCCAATTGTGTTTCCAATGGCAAGTTTTTTTCCAAATCAGTTACATTTGCCAGAAGTCATTTGCAAGAGATGAGGCCGGGATGGGAGAATCGCTGTGACAAGTTGATTTTGCAGGGCGACAACGTCAGGCCACGTGTTGCTCAACCGGTTGAGAAGTACTCGGGAGCATACTCAGGGTTTATTTGGGTTTGTTGGGAAGTCCGAACAAATAAAACAACAAATGTGTTAACATATTATGAAGGCTTTAGGCCACAATAACCGGTATAAAATCATGTGCGAATTTGACAATTTTTTTCGTATGAAAAAGTGATTCACTCATAAAATTAATTACACATCTATTTATAATGATGAAAACCAGAGAATGAAGCACCAATAGATGCCTGCTCTGAACCACCTTTCTCTCTCTTTGTTTTTCACCTCTGACCAAAATTATTTAATGTTATTACGTAACAGTTTAGAGTTGTACATATTGTCAAATTAAAAAAAAAAAAATCATCTCTAGTATGAAGATCAAGCTGTTAGAAAATAGAATTTTTTTTATGTACAAAGTAGCCGACTACTCGAAACTTCTAGAGACAGCTTTTTTCCAATTAGCGTGACAAATAACTTCAACAATTTTCACTCGATTTACTTCAAATTTAAAAGTTATGTTCCTAATTGCATTTCGCAGAGAAGTACGTACGGAATTTCTGATTAATCGAAAACTTTTCATTTTATGAGCAGTTTATGAGCAGTTATAAAGAAATTTTTCACTGAAAATTCATTTCTTAAGTTCAAATACCTACGACTTTTGAATAAAGGAATATTTTTTAAATTCCGTACGTACTTCTCTAGGTATTCTAATGTGGCTTGACGAGAATTTTTGTTTTTTGTTCTAGGTAAAAAATTGTGGATGCTAAATGTCACGCCGCGGAGCGCTTAAAAAAAAGAAAAGAAAATATTAGTAGTCGGCCATTTTGTACATTGAACAAATATATATATATATTTTCTAACAGCTTGATATTCATACTAAATACATGTGTAATTAATTTTATGAGTGAATCACTTTTTCATACGAAAAAAATTGTTCAATTCGCACATGATTTTATATCGGTTACTGTGGCCTAAGGCCTTAATATGTTTGTTTGGATTTATGACGTCCACTAAAGTGAATTTACCGATAGATAGCAAACAAAACCGAAACAAGCCCGAACAAATGGTAAAGGTGAATCTTTAAAATGGCTGTGATTGGATTGCCTCCATAGAACGCAAATTCTTCCTGCGTGGAATACAAACGTTGTCCCAAACATGGGCCAAGGTTGTCCATTCCAACGGACAATACTTTGAATAAAGTTTGTCGATTTGCTACCAAACCACTATCTTTTCTCTCGCCCAAAAAAGGACAGTTCCATATGCAACTACCGAGTATTAGTAATTAAGAGGGAAAAATTGGCCAGTTGAATTACAAAGCAGCATTAATGACAATATAACGACAATGCAGATATACAATACCCATTCTTGATGGAAATCCCTCCGCCAGTTCCGGTGACCCATCCCAGATGATAAAACAGCTTGCACAATTCTGGAATAAGGACTCTCGGATGCTCCTTGACGCAGCAATGTGCAATGAGAATTTGTCAACCAGTTAACATCGCCGGAAAAGCACAAATACTGGGTCTGTTCGTTTTAGCTTCACTTTTTTTTCGCTTTTACCAGATACAGTAATAGAAAGTTCACAGAGGGTGTCAGAAGTGTAAAAAAGTGTAGGTGAAACGAACGAACCCACTGTCCCAATTACCTTCAGCCTATCGCTACCGTCATTCCCCATCGTTGCGAAGCAGAGATTTTCCATTTTTTTGTCGTTTCAAAAAATCGTATCCCTCACAAAACTCGAGCTGCCGAACAACGAAAATTGGCATGAAAAAATACGTAGTTTGTCGTTAAAAAAAAAGGACACGTGAACTCTTATCTCTTAGCTGATAAGGCGTTTACACTATTGCGCATATCACTGCTGAATTGTCGCCGATATACGCTCCGGGCCGGCGTCACGTGACAACAACAATACGATCTGCCTGAATTTCACCAACGCGAAAATACTCGCGAAAAGAAAGTAAAGTTTTATCATTTTTTATTTAACATTTTATCAACGCTTTTTATATTTATTGAAAACATTTTTACATTTTTCAAAACATTTTTACATTTTTCAAAACATTTTTACATTTTTCAAAACGTTTTTACATTTTTCAAAACGTTTTTACATTTTTACATTTTTAAAAATTATTTTTACATTTTTAAAACAATTTTACATTTCTTTCAATCATTTTGACGGTTCAACATTTTTTAATACAAAATTAACGTGATTAAATACTAACTTCTTATCTAAGCGACGATATTTACACATCAGTGAAAATCGAAAGTGAGGTTAGCTTTGTACCTCCGCACTGCGCGACACACCGCGACCATTCTCGCCTTCAAATTCTCCCGCTCTAGACACCGAATACTAGACTCAACACAAACACACTCGCGTGACCCTCAAAACCCTCAAACTCCCGGAAAAAAACGACAATCCCCAGTACAACCGCACGAAAAATTCGAAAAAATGCATCACGAGTACTCGCGCGACGATAAGTCTTTTGGCTTTAAGCACCGAACAGTTCTCAACTCGACTCGAACGTCCGCGCGTTGCTGCCAACACTCGCGTTCGAAATACTCGGCCGTGTTTCGGTAATTGTCATATCGTAATTAGCGTTATTGCTCTCTCGAATGCCACTGCTTCAAGCACGTAAAAAACAGACAGTTCGGATAAAGTAAGCGAAAATTCATGACTAATGCTTGTTGGGCTTGATCCTCCTGTCAGGTGAAAAGAGAGGTTATGTCGGAATTTAATGGCTTCGCGTTTTTCTTACTTTGACGAATTAACGTCGATGATGCACGTATAACTTATCTTGAAGTATCGATCAAGCTAAATAATAATAAATGAGCTCTGCATCGTGTGTATTTATTTTCTCGAGGACTTTGGAATCACATAACCTATACACACACACATATCTACAGCCGGTAAAAAAGTATTAGCACACGTTTTTTTGTTCTGAAAGAACTCTTCGAAAAATTGAAGATTTCGGCATTTTTTTTTTATCCTACCTCATTTCGAATACAATTACCGTGTGTTAATATTGACGTAAATAATTTATGTCAATCCCCAGCGAGATAAGTAGGAAGAAGCGAGGTGTGCAAATGCTTTTTTTTCGCCCACTATACATTTGTATATATATATATATATATATATTTAAAACAAGTGCGTCAGTCCGCGTCCTGCACTCTACTGATGGTCGTATGATTGACAGACCGCGGGAACGGTCGTCAGCATCGTCAGCTGATACGTGTCGATAAGCGCCGAAAATCGCAGAATGTCGACTACCATGGAGGGTTCGCTGAGCAAGTGGACCAACGTCGTGAACGGATGGCAATATCGTTGGTTCGTTCTCGACGACAATGCCGGGCTCTTGTCCTATTACACGGTACGTAATACGAAACAGTGAACGAGGCGATTTTCGTTTATCGACGTCCACGGGACTGCGGAGACGCGCTCGGTAGCGCGAAGCGGTGGCTCTGATGGCGAGTAGGTTGCTTTTGAACGGAGCATGCACCGGATGAACTATCGTTAGCCAAAAAACGAAACAAATCGGAACAGTGACTCATCAACGTAGACGGTTCACGCGTCAGGGCGGAGCGAAGCCAATGAGCGACTTCCTCTCAACCTCGGAGTACTTGGTTGGCGGATTCAAAGCGGAATCTACCTTCTTAGTCTTTGGTAATCGAGCACCTGGATCTTCCTCACTCAAGTGTTTAAACCCAAACAAACCCAAACGGACAATTATGTCCATTTAGGCAACTTCATGCCGCGTAGTTCTTCAATTGAGATTCAATCGCGTGACTTCTTTTGACCTTGGAGTTCTTGGTTCGTGCATTCAAACCAAAACCAATGTCAGAAATGGATTTTTTTCTTGTTCGGGTATTGCGACCAAACTTGATTCGTGCGTTCGAACCCAAACTCCTCTTCAATCTTGTTTGAGGTTCGCGTATCCAAAGCTAAACCATGGGGTTGAAGTTTGCATGGCTGGAATGCGATGGAAACTCTTTTCAAAAGCATAGATCTCTGAATAAGAAGCCTAAAAAATGTTTGCGCAATGTTCATAGCCCAAGTATGCCGGAGGAAGTTTGAGAAATGAAAAAACAAATGATTTTCATTGCATTTCGACGATGCACACTTCAACGATGTGCTGAGTGAACCTTGTGAAGCTTTGGTAATCGAGCGCCTGGATTTCCCTCATTCGAGTGGTCGAACCCAAACAAACCTGAACGATCAGGCTTCTTTCTAACTTATAGTCCGTCATACGTGCATTCGGACAAATGCGTGACTTTTTATCAACCTTGGAGTTCTCGGGTCGTGTGTTTAAAGCCAAATCATGAGGTCGAAGTATCCATGATTGGCATGCAACGACAATTCTTTTCAATTTATTATTGTCGTTATCATCCAACACCATACTTTGCAGATTTAGGCTGTAGATCGCTTAATAAGAATCCTAAAAAATGTTTGCCCAGTTTTCATAACTCGAATCTGCCGGAGGAAGTTTGAGAAATGGAAAAAAAATTATTTTCATTGCATCCCAAGGATGCAAACTTCTACGTTGGGTAACAATGGGTAAAGACGACGAGAATTTTTTTTTTTTCTCGCCATTATGCTGCTTATTCCATTATAGTAAGTGATATTCCGTCGGGGAGGCTGACATTTCCCATTAAATCCATACGTTATGCGGTTGTGAAGTTTCCAGAAACATGTAATATTTGAATGCCTCGCTAAACAGCTAGGTGTTTCCTTATAGATAGTGTATTATGAAGGTAACAATGTATACGTTTTGATTTCGTGACCACAGCTGTCCTGTTTCCGGAAACAGGTGATATTTCGACGCCTCTTGTTTGTTAAACAAACTCCCCAATATAGGCGTCGAAATGTTTTAAAGTTCCTTATTTTATCACGTGTTTCCGCGAACTTTGAAACCCCATAACTTATGGTAATAATGGGAAATGTCAGGAATAAACAAGATGACAGTGAAAAAAAAAATTTCCCGTCGTTTTTCGGAAAAGTCCTCATACTGCATAACTACCCAACATTGTGCTAAATCAATCTTGTGAGTCTTTCGTAATCGAGCGCCTGGATCTTCCTCACTCGAGTGTTCGAACCCAACGAATCCTGAACAATTAGGCAACTTTCTAACTTGTAGTTTTTCGTTTGTGCATTCAAACAATCACTTGACTACTTTTCGGCCTGGGAGTTCTTCATTGGTGTATTCAAACCCAAACAATCGGCTTCCCTTCAACTTTGTTCTTCACTTCACGTATTCAAAGCCAAATCATGGGGTTGAAGTTTGCATAGTTGGAATGCAATGAAAATTCTTTTCAACTCATTATTGTCATTATCATCCGACATCATACTTTGCAGATTTAGCTTGTAGATCGCTAAATAAGAATCCTAAAAACTGCTTGCTTGATTTTCATAGTTCAAATCCGCTAAAGGAAGTTTGAAACATTTTTTAAATGATTTTCATTGTATCCGAAGGATGCGAACTTCAACGTTGTGCTAAATCAACGTCGTAAGTCTTTGGTAATCAAGCGCCTGAATCTTCCTCGCTCAAGTGTTCAAACCCAAACAATTGGGCATTTTTCTAACTCGTAGTCCTTCATTTGCACATCCAAACAATCACTTGACCTTCCTTCAACCTTGTTCTTGGTTTGCGTATTCAAAGTCACATGAACCTGGAACTCTTTGGCAATCAAGCTACTAGATCTTCCCAACTCGCATATTTGAACCCAAACGATTAGGCAACTTCCTACTTTGTAGTTGATCGTTCACGTGCTTAAACTAAACACAGCCCAACAATCGAGCGACTCCCTTTCAACCTTATTGTTCCTCACCCCTGCACTCAAACTCAAACAAATCCGAACATCTAGGCGACTTTCTTTTCCGTATAATTGCTCCTGTAAAAATGGTAGAACAGCAATAAGTTGATGAAGAGATCCACAACTACGAGGACATAAGGCGCCTTGGGGACGTCGCACGACGGCGAAAAACTCTGCGACAAGTGCACCATCAGTACGCAGAATTGAGTCTGAAACAGAAGAGTCAAATTCTAGGTTTCTGGACTTGTTGCTACGGCGTTGAAGTTTACATCGTTGGAATGCGATGCAAATTCTTCTTTCTTTTGTTTTTATTATTATCGAAAATATTTCCCTGCCAATTTACGTTGTAGATTTTTAATAAGGATCCTCAAAAACGTTTTAGTACAGTCGTGCTGTCACTGTAAAACCCCGTAATCGGGAAAAATTAGGAGAAGGCTAGTTTTTTGACAGGTGATTTTGTAGGTGCCGCGGGTGCTAAATCCAAGTTTGCCTAAAAATCGGGGTGTAGGGTTTTTTTAGGGGACGAAGGGGGATGGGGGTGAATTAATGCCAAACTACAACCCCTACGAGGTCGGCGCCGTGAGACAAAATGTGCAGAAAAATCCAGGCTTTAATTTTGTCCACAGGGCCGGAGTCGGGGAAGTTCATTTTGGGGGTGAACAAGTGGGGTGAAATTTTGAAAAATCCGTTTTAATTCAATAACTTTTTAGAAAAAATTCGTACACTTTTTTCTCAAGTGGGAACGTTGTAGCCCTTGAAAAGACGCGTCGATCAAGTATCTGATCATCACTTTCTGATAATATCTTCACCCCCGAAAAAATGGTTAAAATATCCCAAAAAAATTGTTTGTTGAATAACTTAAAAATATTCGATTTTTCGGGTACGGTTCAAATGTACGAAATGTAGAGAATAATTTTCCCTATATTTTCGTTTCTATGGACCACCCTTGAATATTGATTTTTCAACCCCTCTCGGGGGTTGAAAATTCAAAATGAAATTCTGGGAAAACTATTGACCGCACGAATTCGCCGCTGTGGAAGATTTTGTAGCTTGAACCCTCAGCTACATTTTTGTCCACGGCGCCAAACTCGTATCTCTTCATTTTCGGTCAATAGTTTTCCCGGAATTTCATTTTGAACTTTCAACCCCTGAAAGGGGTTCGAAAAAGCAAAATTCAAGGGTGGTCCATAGGAACGAAAATATAGAGAACATTATTCTCTACATTTTGTACATTTAAACCATCCCCGAAAAATGTATTGTTTTTGAGTTATTCAATAAACAATTGTTTTTAATACTTCAACAATTCTCTTGGGGGTGAAGATATTATTGGAGAGGGATGATCAAATGCTCAATCGACGAGTCTTTTCAAGGGCTACAACGTTCTCATTTGAACAAAAATTGTATGAATTTTTCCTATAGATTTATCGAATAAAAACTGATTTTTCAAAATTTCACCCCACTTTTTCACCCCCAAAATGAACTTCCACGACTTGGGCACTGTGGACAAAAATGAAGCCCGGATTTCTCTGAACATTTTGTCTCCCGGTGCCGACCTCGTGGAGGTTGTAGTTTGGCATTAATCCACCCCGATCCCCTTTCATCCCCTAAAAAAACCTACACCCCGATTTTTAGACAAACTTGGATTTAGCACCCGCGGCACCTACGAAATCACCTGTCAAAAAACTAGCCTTCTAATTTTTTCGATTCCAACACACAGCACGACTGTACTATTTGTGATTTTTGTAGCCCAAATCCGCTGAAAAAATGGAGTGGCGGTCTGAAGAAATTAATTTTCGTTGCGTTCCAACGATGCAAACTACATCATTTTTTGTTTGGGTCGGTATATTTTGAATGGACGAGTCCAATGTCGCTACCATTTGCACGACGGTGATCCAAGGTTTGACCGGTTGTATGAGCCTGCGAAGAGTCGGCCCTCCCGCGCTCATCAGATAGTAAGTGTACATGATGACGTGCACAGTAGAGTTCACCAGCAGTATGGAGGACAGCATACCCCCGGGATTCCACTTGATGCATATCCAGGCTATCAGGGCGGTCGTTATGTGATGATAAACGTGTAGCAACGATATCTGCGAGTACTTCTTCCTCAGCACAAAGAGCACCGTCTCGGAGAGGTCGATCAGCTTTATTATGTAGGTCCACCACACTATCACCGCCATCTGCGCTTTCGGGGAAAGAGCTCAACTATAGCTGGGCCTCGTAACGTGATGGAATGCAACATTATGGAGATCACGCGGTTGATGTTTTTTATCAATGCACTTCAAAGAAATATCGACCTCTGGTGTCTTAGAATGTACTCAGGGAGAGTACACAAAATATCTTTGGGATTGGACATTTTCAGGACTTTTGGGATTGTAGATGGAGCAATACCAGAGCGCTTGTTCATTCAGAGATACAAAACGAAAGAAGTGGATATAATTTTTTAAAGATATTCAGTTTTGGAGGAATGACGCCAGCCTTCGTTTAAAAAAAATAGAAATTCTTATAAAAATTCCAATAGCAAGAATATTTTTTCAATGTTTTGGGAATATCTTTGGCACTCTAGTGCCAAAGTTAAAAATAACCAAGAATTTTAAGGAGAAAATTGATTTCCGCAGAAATGGCGCATGCCTGCTATTTTTTTTTAACAAAAATTATTATAATGATGTCAAAATCTTCCTGCTTTTGACATTATTATGATAATTTTTGGCACTCTAGTGTTCTATGTCTACGTCCGAGCACTTCCTAACGTAGATTTAAAACACTGAAACAGAACCAAACATTTTTTCAAAGAATATTCATTTTTCAAGAAATTACGGAAGCCTGCTGTTTTTCGAAAACAAAAATTATTGTTATAAAGTCAATAGCAAGAAATTTGTTCAATTTTTCACTAATATCTTTGGCGCTTCTATAGTGTTGTATATTTATTTTAAAGCATTTTTTAATGTAGATTTGAAAGAGTGAAAAGACCCAGGAATTTCACGAAAAAAATTGATGTTCGCAGAAATGACGGCTACTATTTTTTTTAAACAAAAATCATAATGTCAAAAGCAAGAAGATTTTTTCAATATTTCGCGAAAATCCTTGGCACTCTAGTGTTCTATGGCTACGTCCAAGCACTTCTTAACGTAAATTTAAAACAATAAAAAAGAACCAAATTTTTTAAAACAAATATTCATTTTTTAAGAAATTACGGAAGCCTCATATTTTTGGAAAACAAAAATTATTGCAATGTCGATAGCAAGATTTTTTTCTCAATATTTCGCTTATATTTTTGGCGCTACTATAGTGTTCTATATCGACATTAAAACATTTTTTAACGTAGATTTGAAACAGTGAAAAAGAACCAAGAATTATGAAGAAAAAAAACATATTTTCGCAGAAATAACGCTCGCCTGCAATCTTTTGAAAACAAAAATTAATATAATGTCAATATGCAAAAAGATTTTTCAATATTTCGCAAATATCTTCAGCACGTTTCTAGTGTTCTATATCTACATTAACCCTTTGAAGCATACATTTTTCTTCACGTGCAATTTGCTTGAAATTTTGTACTCGGGGGTTTTCGGGGTCGCTGATTACGAATCTGCACTTAAAATTCGGGAATTCAAGATGGCGGATCCAATATGGCGGACCATAAATGCAAAACGTCGTTTGATGATAGCGAAAGTTGGTACTCGGGGGTTTTCGGGGTCGCTGATTACGAATCGGCACTCATAATTCGGAAATTCAAGATGGCGGATCCAATATGGCGGAACATAAATGCAAAACGTCGTTTGATGATAGGGAAAGTTGGTACTCGGAGGTTTTCGGTGTCGCTGATTACGAATCTGCACTCAAAATTCGGGAATTCAAGATGGCGGATTCAATATGGCGGTCCATAAAAGCAAAACGTCGTTTGATGATAGCGAAAGCTGGTACTCGGGGGTTTTCGGGGTCGCTGATTACGAATCTGCACTCAAAATTCGGGAATTCAAGATGGCGGATCCAATATGGCGGACCATAAATGCAAAACGTCGTTTGATGATAGGGAAAGTTGGTACTCGGGGGTTTTCGGGGTCGCTGATTACGAATCTGCACTCAAAATTCGGGAATTCAAGATGGCGGATCCAATATGGGGGAACATAAATGCAAAACGTCGTTTGATGATAGGGAAAGTTGGTACTCGGGGGTTTTCGGGGTCGCTGATTACGAATCTGCACTCAAAATTCGGGAATTCAAGATGGCGGATCCAATATGACGGGCCATAAATGCAAAACGTCGTTTGATGATAACGAAAGTTGGTATTCGGAGGTTTTCGGAGCCGCTGATTATGAATCTACACTCAAAATTCGGGAATGATGGCGGATCCAATATGGTGGACCATAAATGCAAAACGTCGTTTGATGATAACGAAAGTTGGTACTCAGGGGTTTTCGGGGTCGCTGTTACATGAAATAAGGTCTCAAAAAAAAATCATCAAATTTGAAAAAAATCCTATAGTTTTTGCCATTTACAGCTGCCATATTGGATCCGCCATTTGCAATTTGACGGTTTAGACTTCGGGTTCGTATTCAGTGGATCAAAAACCCAGTTTTTACCTATTTTTTGGTTACGGTCTACCTGCTAGATTAGTCGTAATCCGATTTATGATGTAAAAAGTTCGTTTTCTTGCACTTTCGTTATTGACGACACCCGCGACGTGAAAAATAAAAATTTAATAGGTATGTTTTAGTAGTTATTGAAGTCTTAGGAACCTTGAAATGCATTTACAGCCGCCATATATGATTAAAAAACAATTTTGAATCGTCGAAATTTGAATTGAATTAGGTATAACACCAGTGTTACACTATGTGGCCACGGGTTAAGAAACCCTTTGGCACTTTGCTCCAGGTCCAATCCTAAAAACCAAAAGAATTCCACCACCAAGAGCTCCAGCGAAAAATATGTATTAAAAACGTACTCTTTTTCGATACATTTTGCAGAGCTATTTCTGAATTGTCAACAACCCTCGTCCACTTTCCTAAAATCAACTTCAAATGTCCAACATCAATTTCCGGCCTGAGATGTTGATGGTACACTTCAAGAGAAACTTCTCATCCATACTGCCCTCTAACTTACCCTGTAGCCCTCGCCGGTCGGCGAGGTATTCATGGGCTCGCAACCCCAACTGAAACTCGTCGTCCATCCGGAAATAGCAGTACCATAGACGAGCGCTGCATTGCTTATTATTTGAAAGATGTTGTACAGCTTGATGAAAGTTTCGCAGGAATAGGGCGCCCGGTTTTTCATGTAATTCGGTCCTAATACAAATACGATGTAACAGTAGCAGAGTATTATTAGGACCGGTGGAACGGGAGAATGTACGAGAAACCAATCCTTCGTTCTTGGGTCTGCAGAGAAGAAGATGCAACGGATATCAGCATTAAAAATTAATAATAATACAAATTCTCATATAATAATAATAATAAAATTCAATAAATATTAATAGACGATAAATAACACTAGTAATAAAAACTGTAAGATTAATCATGATCATGGCGATAATAATAATATTAATAATAATAATTGCATGGATCCATGGGGGAAAAGTGCTCGGATATTATTCTTCTAATCTTTACAATTTCATCAGCAACATAAAATTAATATAACTATCATAATAGTCTAACTAAATGATGGATAACAAATAAATAATATAATTTAATTGAAATAAAAATAATAATGCTAATAATAAAAATTGCATAGATCATATCATATTGTTAATTATATAAAATAACATAATTAAAATAATAATAATGTAACGAAATGATCGATGCCAAATAAATAATATTACACGAATAATGCCAATGATAATAATTACTGGTCGAAAATAATCGACCCCCATGCATCATAATTGCATGGATCCACGGGGGAAAAATGGTCACATTTTTTCTAATCTTTACAACTTCATTAACAAAGTAAAATTAATATAACTATAATAATAGTCTAACAAAATGATGGATAATAAATAAATGATATCACATCAATAATGCTTATAATCAAAATTTCCAATCGAGAATGACAAAATATTAATGTTAACAATGATAATTGCGCAGATCATATCATATTGTTAATTATATAAAATAAAATGATTAAAAATAATTAGAATAATAATTATCTAACAAAATGATCGATGCCAAATAAATAATATCACACGAATAATGCCAATAATAATAATTTCATAGATTCACAAAAAAACCGCTCTCAACTTTTTTTCCAATGTTTACAATCTTAATAATATAAGATCAGAATAATAATAATAATCTAACAAAGTGATGAGCGATAAATAAGTAATATGACGTGAACAATGCTAATAATAAAAATTACCACGCAAAAATAATAAACCATTAATGTTAATCATAATAATTCCATAGATGCACCGAAAAAATGGTCTCATATTTTTCCTCCAATCTTTGCAATCTTATTAATGTTATAAAATTAAAATAATAATAATGTAACGAAATCATGGGTAATAAACGAACAATGCCGCATAAATAATACCAATGATAAAAATTCCGAGGTAAAAAGCATAAAATAATAATATTAATAATGATTTCATAGATCCACGAAAAAAAAATGCTCCCATCTTTTTCTCTATGCTTTGCAAACCGATTAATAATTGTCTAAATAAGTTTGAAATATAAAAATAAATAATTTGAATTGAAAATAAATAATTGTTGTATAGCACATTTTTCCGGTATAATTGACATATCAAGTAGAATCGCTCACCGATCGTTTCCTCGATAATGTAATTGTAAAATTGCGAAATTCCCATTGTGTATCCATTCGTTTGGTCACTGTCTGAAGAATAAATTCATTACGTGCCACAAATTGTGCAATGTACAAATATTTGCCGAAATACAAGCATACGTATACACGTTCGAACAATTACATATTTTTTAAATTTATTCGGATAAATACTACACGAGTACACGTGCCCGGCAAATGTAAACCTCGAGCGCCCGCGCGTTAGTGGTCTCAGTTGCGCAAGAATTGCCTCTATATATACGCGAACTTATTGGCAATTATCCGCAATTATACATTCCATTTTGGACAATGTCAGACGGAATTTCGAGGGTATTCAAGTGCGCGCGCGATACTAATGGAGCGAAAAAAGGTGTGATTTACATTCTCGAATTTACTATTGTTCGTCATTTTTTTATACGGCCGCCAAATTATTTTCGTCTCTGCACACACACGTGACGTGGAATGGCAAATCCAAAAGTCAGGGGCTCCGTATAATGAGTCACGGCAAAAAAAGTGTGTTTCTCATTTTTCTTCCGTATGACGAGCGATGAAAAAAAAAAACAAATTTGTTATTTTTTTAATTTCTCGTTTTTTTCGTAAATTTCTTATTTTTCTGGGAATTTGTTTTTTAACAAAGATTTATTTTTATTTTGTGTGTAAATGTCTTGGTTAATTGTACATTTGTCGTGTGGCTGTGATTGTTTCGTTTCTCGTTCTAATGTAACTTTCTTCTTTTTGTTGTAAATTTCTCGCTTGTCGATTTTTTTGTCTCATTTTTTAAATTTCTTTTTCTGTAATTTTTTTCATTTCATACATTGACTGATGACCTGAGGAAAAAATGAATTCCTAATTTTTTTTTCTCGATTTTTCGTACAATTATTTTTTCTGAAAATTTCTGTTTCTTTTTATTGGAATAAAGTGGTAGTTTTTTTATTTTCATGGCTTACCCTTTAAGGGTGTTTACACATAGTCTTCCCTCACATCACCCCTTTACATTTTTCTTACAAATTATGCACACGAGCTTCCGTTTTCGTATGGGGCAGGAATTTGCATCGTTGGAATGCAACGAAAATTGATATTTATGAATTTCTATAATTACTTTCGGCAGATTTTGCCTACAAAAATCCTTCAACCATTTTGAAAGATATTTATTTAGCGATCTACAATAGAAATCTATATAAAAAATATATTTTATAATTATAAAAATATGGAAAATGAAATGTAGAAAAGAACTTTCGTTGCGTTTCAACGACGTTAACGTCATGTTTTCATAACAATTCTAGATACTGAAATTTCCTTCTCTTTGCGCCACATGTTTTATCAATACCTTGAATTATTTTACATAAACACATAGCTCTTTAACGGGATTATTCCTAACCAGCTCCTCTATTTCTCGCCATTTGTTTCTTTTTATAATTTTTTGCTGTTGTAAATTTCTTGTTTAATTGTTCATTTTTTGTATGGCTGTGATTTTTTCACTTCTTGTTTTTCTGTTAATTAATTGCTCGTAAATTTTTCATTTCTCTGATTTTTTTATTTCTTGCTTTTTTGTAAATCTCTTTATTTTATTTTTCTTGATTTTCTGTAAATGCCTTTTTTTGTTTGTAATTTTCTTGCTCACTCGACATTTTTTCATGTCTGTGATTCTTTTATTTCTTATTTTTCCGTAAATGTTGTCCCTAAAAACGTCTTACTTTTTCAATAAATTTATATTCTTTTTATATTTCTCGCTTCACTGATAAATGTCTCTCCTTGAATATAAATTTGTTTTTTGTTTCGTACATTTCTAGAAAACAAACTTTTTTTTGCCGTTTCGAATACCGAGAAATGTTGATTTTATTTTCAAATGCACAAAACTCCACGATTAAACGCAATAATCGATGAATAAAAAATATGTAGAGAACAACCGCCGATAAGAAAACGTATTTTTTTTCCAGAGCAAGGAGAAGATGATGCGAGGAGCTCGACGTGGATGCGTCCGTTTGAGAGGAGCGGTGATCGGCATCGACGACGAGGATGACAGCACGTTCACGATCACCACCTCCTCGTCCAAGGACGACCCCAAGACTTTTCACTTTCAGACGAGGGACGGCGAGGAACGTGAAAGATGGGTCCGCGCTCTCGAGGACACGATAGTCCGTCATTCCCATGCGGTACGAAATAATGCCTCTTCTTCCTCTTCCAATGAACAGCCTCTTCGTCCTTACGGAACGAGATACCTTTAGCCGGGAATTGCTGACTTTCATAATTATTTTTAAAAGGAACGATTTCTTTACCCTCTTTCAGATTCAGGGTATGTTTCATTACTGCTGTTGGCTGTTACATGGTATTTTACAAGCTTTTATTTACGGCGTTAAGGGACACTTTGTCCTTGGAGTGCCATATTTCAGGTGTTTACATTTTATTTTTTTTAAAGGAAACGAGTAAAGCTTTTTGAGTGCGGATTTTTTCTTGCTTTTATTCATGATATACAGAACGTTAAAAAAAAAAATTTTTTGAAAAAAATAAACAAATTGGCGGCTGTTGCAGCTCCGCGAAAACAGGTCCTCAAATCGCGGGAGGTAAACGGCTGACATCACTGCCCCCTCTTTGTTGATCTGAAACACAAATTCAAAGCATATTATCAATCTGTGAGCCTTTGGTCATGGAATGACGGATGGGTTTTTCGTTTAGTACAAATTTCGGAAAATGGCGGCAATTTAAAAAAAAAATCGAATTTTCGCGTTTTTTGTCGCATAAAAAGATAAATAATAAATGCAAAAATGTATCTATCGAAAAAACGATCCGTCATTCCGTGAAGACATATTTTCTGAGTATGCTCTCCAAATTTCAGGTCGATATGTTAATTACAGCGGTCAGGAGAATGTCAGCCATTTTTAAAAACGTGTTTTCGAGAAAAACGCGTTTAAGGTTGTGTAATGTCTTTACACAAATGTTTGGTCCATAGAGGCATCCCTCCTCTTCTAGCTGCTCATGTTGAGCCGCTAAAATCTCCCGCTGCATTTCAAGGACAAAGTCTCCCTGAATAAATAAAACAATACCATGTGACAGCAAAAAGTAGTAATATAACATACTCTGTGTTTAAAAAAAGGTGAAGAAATCTTTCCTTTAAAAAAAGAAAATGAAAATCAGCATATTTTTTCCTTGCCTACAGGCATCATTAATTCAATATCATTAATTTTATTAATGATACCCTGTTATTTTGTATCATTTATTTTATATGTTATTTAAAATATTACTTCAAATATTAATTAATATCAATTAATATAAATGAAAATAAACATTTTTTATTAACGATACCTTTAGACTTAATGATAGCCCCCTTAAAGTCCGCAATTAAAATGAATTCGATTTTCCCGTTCGCAGCGTTGGGATCCGAAGAAATCGCCGCCCAAGCAGGACTTCGACCGCAAAGTCGCCGAGGCCGACGTTTACCTCCAACTTCTCATCGATCAGATCACGATAATCGAGGAAAAGCGAAAAAACGTACCGGACGAGGACGAGGAGACGCGCGGCAGGTACACCGCCGTCCTCGATCAGGCGAACGCCGTACTCAATTCCGTCAAACACACAATCGTTCAACTACAAATCGCCAAGGTACTTACTTATTTCAATTTGAACACGTAGCGCGATAGTACGGGGCGCAAGATAAAAAGAGTTCCTGTAACTCTCGCGCGATTGTTGTCGCACGACGAATAAATTTGCATCGCGCGCGCGGAAGCATTCGCGATGCTGTGACGAATCGCTGTTTCAGAATACCGCGATACCGGTCAATGGAATCTATCGGGGGCCAATAGAAATTCCTCACGTTTCGCCGAGCTTGCCGCACGGTGAGATGCTCGGAGATTTCATTTTCTAGCGCTGGAAAATTTCTTGGTGTTTTGCCGTTTTTTTTTTTCCTATAATTCAATATTTTTCGGTAAAACTCTTGTTTTTTTTATGATTTGGTTATTTTTTTTCCGGTGGAATTATTTTTCTATGATTTTATTATTTTTTCAGGGCAATTATTTTTCTATGATTTTATTTATCTTTTTGGTAGAATTCTTGTTTTTTTTCTATGATATCATTTATTCATTCGGTAATATGACTACTTTTTCTGTCATTCTTTTTCTGTGGAATTTTTGTTTTGTTTAAATGATTTAATTTTATTATTCGGTACATTCTTTGTTATTTTTCAGTAGAATTATTTTCTGTGATTTTTCTTTCAGTGTAATTCTTTTTTCTATAATTTTTTTTCTGTACATTGGATTTGTTTGGGTTTTTTTTTCGTAGTGAATTTCTTGCCACTCTTTCAATTTCTTGCTTCCATTTTTTAATTGAATGTATTACTCCGTCAATTTCTTTCTCGGTAAAATTCTTGTTCTTTTTAATGATTTGGTCATTTTTTTCCAGTGGAATTATTATTTTTTTCTATGATTTTATTAATTTTTTGGGTAGAATTCTTGTTTTTTTTCTATGATTCCAATAATCTTTTCGGTAAAATTCTTCTTTTTTCTATAATTTTGTTTTCTATGCATTGCATTTGCTTGGGTTTTTTCCGTAGTGAATTTCTTGCCGCTCTTTCAATTTCGTGCTTCCATTTTTTTTTTATTGAATTGAATTTATTACTCCGTCAATTTTGAGACTTTTTTTGTTTAAATAAAATGCATACAGCCGAAATACTGCTTTTCTAACATTTTCTTCCAATTTCTTGGGTGTTTTTCGGTTAATGATTTATATTCCTGCAATCCTTTTTCCTGAGCTTATTGGTTTTATTTTTGGTGATTTTTTTGTTACGTGGATTAGTGATTTTCTTTTTGTTAATTTCTCGTTTTTCTGTAAACTACACCCGCGAGATACCTTTTCCGCAAATTTTGTTTTGGTTTGTCCCGATTTCTTTCCGTAAATTGTTTGGCGTTCTTTAAATTCCTCACTTTTATGTGCATTTTTTATTTCGGCTAGAAATGTAAAAGAAATTAAGTAAAAGTTAGGTCAATTTTGGTTTTTCCGTAAATCTATTACTCTTCAAATGTATCATTTCTCTGTACTTTCCTTTCTTCAGCTAGAACTTTCCTGTTCTGTCCATAATTTTCTCGCTTCACACTCAAAATAATTTGTCTCTTTCCCTAAATTTCTTCAAAACTGAAAATTGTGTTTTTTTTGCTTGTAAACTACAACTTTTTCGCCATAAGATTTTGTAAACTGAAAGTATCTTATTTTCTGTTGTCGTTATAATTAGTTGCCTCGAGGGAGTCCGAGCTGACGGTGCAGACTGGAATTGAATTGGGCTCAGAGTGCCTCGAGCCTCGCATCACATCGATGGTTACCGGTTCGTTCGAATATCCCCTACCATGAAAAAAAAAACCACATTGACCTCGCAGAGCGAGGCTAAAAAATTTCTCGTGCGTCAATTATTTTAATGTGCACTAATTTCACGTGTATAATTGACGGCAGTCGTGGATCGTGATTTGCCGGTGCCGGAATTCTCGTACTCGTCGTCCGACGAGGATGAGGACTACTACGACGCTGCGGACGAGCTGTCGGCGCCCGTCCAGAATTACTTTACCTTGCAAGTATTCTTCGATATCTCGTCGTTCGAAACCAGCTGGTTTTTTTTCATACTTAAGGCTTCGCAGCCACGGGAAATTTTCGCAATAAAAAAAAAACATTAAAGAAAATTCAGCAAGTACTCTAAAATTATTAACAATTCGGAAAATAATTCGTTTGGGAAAAAAAAAATGAGAAAAACGTTTTTTTCGACAAGGTTTTTCGCTCTATTTGCCATTTTGACGAAAGCGACAAATTTTACACTTTTTTTACGTTATTGGCGTTTAAGGGGTAACACCACTCTAGCGGTCGAAAAAAGGGCCTAACCTTGACGATTTTTTTTGGGACATGATGAAAGGAATGGCAATTCTTTTTAGAGGGATTATTCAACATACATTTGAGTATAGAAATGTTTTTTTTCCTTATTTTTGTTCAAAATGGCGGCAAGAGAGCCAGTTATCAAAATGATCTTTAAAAAAAAAAACGTCTCCAGTAGCGGACAAATTTCTCGTGAAATATAAGATCAGAGCCAAAAAAAAATTAATTTATATCCTATTGGCTACAGAAGTGCATAGGGTTTTGTTTATTTGATCAAATTTTGTAAAATATGGCGCACTTTTGGCCAAAAAATCGATTTTTTCCTAAAAAACAAGCAGTAAATTGGTAATAAAATAAAAAGTTTACATTCCAAACTGTTCCATGAAACCGCGTTGCAGTAATGTGTTCGCTAAGATTGAAAAAAGTGGTTTCGAGGACAACGCGTTTTTATTATGTTTTAAGGGGTGAGATGCGGTCAGAGGCGTGAAAAAAACGAGCATTTTCAATAATTTTGTTTTATAATAATTAAGTTCGTTTTACAAAAGTGGTTACACAGACTTTTTATGTTATATTTTAACTTGACTTGTACAAATTTTTTAAAGAAAAATATTGATTATTTATTAAAATATCGCCATCATAGTCCCCTTCGGCATATAGTGCTTTGCGGTGACTATCATAAAATTTTACTGAATCATCTGAAATCAAAAAACCAAAAAAAACATTAGTTTAATAATAAATCTAGAACTTAATCGAAGCTTTTTTAAAAAATTAACAAAATGGCGGCTTTCGACAGATAACTTTCGATTTTCGACAAAAAAATGAAAATCCTTCGATTAAGGACTAGTTTTTAATGCTATCAATAAGCACACCAAATTTCATCAAAATCCATCGAGTGGTTTTTTAATTATAGTGGTCACCGACATGAAAAACATAGTTTCGAGAAAAACGCGTTTAAAGTTTTTCGATGTGGCTACGGTATTATATGTTCGTAAAATTTTGAGCTCGATGGATGAAGCTAAACTTTTTTTATGTATTTTAATCCGCTGAATCCGAATATCACAATTTTTTGCCGAAAAGTCGAGCATTCAATTGTTTATAGCAAATTGTTAAAACAATTTTTCAAAAAATTAATGTTTTTCGGGATGAATTATTCTTTAAAAACATTTTGGGCAATTTTAAAACGAAAGTATTCTTTATAAAATTTTGCTAAAGTTCATAGTTTTTGAGTAATACATTTTTGAAAATTTCTGAAAGAGTTTTCCAATTTTACACTTGATGTATGTATGGAAATACTAATTAAAAACGACGCCCCTTCGCTAATTGTGGGATATCCCGGAAACTATTCATCGGATTGACTTGACATTTTCAGGGAATATCATCGAAACATCATACTTCAAGAAAATGTTCAAAAAAATCCATTTTTTGTAAATTCTGACTGCATCTCACTCCTTAAGCATTGTTTAAGCAATTTAAAAAAAAACGAATTTTTCAAAATCCAACAGTAGTGTTACCCCTTAAGAAACAAATTAAGAAGCAATCATTTTCGTCACTAATGAATTTGCCATCCAACGTCACGATTACTTGCGTACATCCGGAATTCAAATTTAACGTTTTTTTTCTCTCGGTCGTATCGGGCAGCGTTTGAATTGTTTGGACGACCGGAGAGTGAGAATAGTTAATTTTATTCAATGATACGCGAAGCTCTAATCGACGTTAATGACGATAATACGTGAGCCACCCTCCCCCCTTTCCCTCCACCTCCAACACATTCGTCAACTGGGCTCACCCGGCTTGGCCGTTTTCGACGCCGCGTTGCGTAACCGCGAAAATAATATGTCGAAGATTTGATGGAGTGAACGATGTTCCAGCAGACGACGAGATGCAGAGAGGCTGCAGATATCGAGCGAGATCGGGCAGCCCGGCGACAACCGGAAGCAGCCACCCCAACCACCGATCAAGGGCGATGGATCGGTAGATTACGATGGTAAATATAATTAATTTTTCTCGAATATGAAGTTTTTGAAGTTTATTAAGTTTTTAATGTTTTTGAAGTTTATTAATTTTTTAATGTTTTTGAAGTTTTTGAAGTTTTTAAACACTTGACGTTTTCTTTCACGCTCAAGAGTTGGTATGTTGGATACGAGGAGAGTGGCGCTGAGAAAAAGTTTAGACGATTTGGTTCCCAGGGCTTGTTTGGGTTTGAACTTTTTGGTTGTTGAAGAATCGAGGGAGTCTCGAACCACTTGAACGAACTGTAATATCGACGTCTCGAATGTAAAAAAAGCATTATATTTATTAGTTTATATTAGACAGTTTACTAATTCATCTTAGTAGCCGATTTAGTGTGGCAAAACTATTTTTTTCTAAGTCATCTCTGTACTGATCCTATTTCAACGCTTGAGGTATTTTTTTCGCCGGGAGCCGGATTTTGTGGTGGCGTAAGCATGCCAGTGGCGCTTGATAAAAAAATAAGTTACCATCAATTATTATCCCCAACGATAAACCGGAATATAAAGTTTCGCGCAAATTTAGTCGATGTGGAAAGTCACGGCTACGAAAATTCTTCTGCTAGTCACCTTTTTTTTTCAAAGTTTTGTCATTAATATTTACATTTTATTTAGTGTATAAATTATTATTAGATAGAAATGCCAGCATGTCATCTCCGCGGAGTGCCGTATAATTTAGACGATTTTTAGAGTCGTAATTTTTCGTTAAATGTTTGGTAACTTGGCTTGAAATTTTACCGGTATAATGGGATGTACTTTTACTTCATCATAGATGGAAATCAGTTAATTTTTGAGGCGGGAGATACCTTTAGGCGAAGGAAAAATAGCTGATTTTTATGATTTTTTTTCAAGGAAAGATTTCTTCACTATTTTTGGAACTCAGGGTATGTTTTATTACTACTTTTGGCTGTTGTATGGTATTTTCAGGGGTCCGTACCCAAGGGCCAAACGGATTCCCATTAACGACACTCTGTCCGTCTGTGTGTCACGGGTCTCTAGCTCGTAAACGGAATGAGTTACAGACCTGAAATTAAATTAAATTGTGTAAAATGTTGACTCAAAACGGAATATTGAAATAGAAATTCAATAAAGTTATTTTCCATAGGGGTCCCATACATGAAAAAGGAGCAGAATTTTATTTTTCTTCTTACCCTGGCATGTGGTGTGTCATTTTTTAAAGCTCATTGGGCGGAGTACCAATATATATATTTTTTTCTTTTTATCTTAAAAAAAATAGAAATGGTGGGTCGCCAAATTTGTCAGTTTTATACCATTTTTGTTAGGGGGTCCATCTCAAAAACTAAGCTAGTTAGGAATTTGGAATTTCTGTATATTATGCACTATATACTGTATTTCAACAACAAAAAAACCAAACCAAAACAAACAAACCCAAAACAAAACGAACGAACCCAAACAAAACTCAGCCCGATTCTAGCAGGAGTCTCGGTTCCGAATATTTACGAACTTTTTATCGGAGGGAGGGGGGTGAATTTGAACTTCCCTCGACGGAATATCATCTTTGATAACCCAATGAATGAGAAAATAGCAAAAAACCTAATTTAAGGCTTATTTTTCGGAAAAGTCAAGTGACTTTTCTAAAGAATTACCATTTAATAATTTTCCGCTTTTGATTATCCGAGGAAAGGCGGGAATTTGGCTCCCACCATTTGCTTTACCGGTTGGCCGAATTATTGATTTGCCGCGCCGTTCCGTGTATATACGTATACAGATGTATTATGTAGGAGGTACGCGTGACGGGCCGTACGGATATAGGAGCCACGCGACGGAAGAAAAGTCGACCGCGGTCGCTCGACCGCCCCGTTTAATCTCGCGGGGAGGGACCGAAACGCGTGCGTGTGTGCTCGAGAGATATACTCCCGAGGGCCGAGCGTCCGAGAGCCGATTTTTCTCTCTTAGCTCTCTATCCGTGTGTGCCGTTGCACAGATACGCGAGAGGACAAAAGCGACGATGAGCCTTGACGTGAATTGGCATCGAGATGAGCCCGACGTTTATTCCGCGTTTGTGAAAACGTCCAATTACCACCACCGCGTTCATGCATCTTTCCCCTACTGACGTTATTGCCCGCGAGAGCAAAAAAACGTCCCGAAAACGTCGGGAATTCGACGTTTATTTTTTCCCGACGTTTCGTTACACCTCGTCCGGCTGTCGATGCCTTGAGTAATGGGTCTGACAAATTTCACGCAGCCTGTGCAACATTATGAATTCCGATGTCACCCGTGAGTCCGAAAAACTTTATCCTACCTCAAGTTTGGGTCGCTGAAAATTGTTATTCGCAGCGAACGAGTCGCGCCCGCGGGCTGCTACTGCCGACTGGAACTTTCTTCAATTTATTTCACGCCGCTCTCTCGCAGACTATGACATTTTTCACGGCGGACGTTTTTTTTTCTCGTTTCAGCGCTGTACGAGGAAGAGAGCGAACCCGAGAGTAAATATCTTTCTCTCATTTACGACGTCGAAGTTTGCATCGTTGGAACGCGACGATTTCTTTTATTGCTCTATTTTTACTAGCGAGAATATTTTTTTTAATTCAAAGATCTAAATATCTGACGAGGGGGTCTAAAAATGGAGGAGTGATTTTCATAGCCTGAATCGAGGAAAGAGGAATTTAATGAATTGGAGAGAATTAACTTCCGTTGCGGTACAGTGATGCAAACTTCAACATTGTTATTTTAACACTTCTTTGGTGCTACGTCGGGCTCTGACACGCTTTTGCCACTTGTATTCGCAGTGGATTCCATGGACACCCATGGATCGGTGGTCACGCATCTCCTGTCTCAGGTCAAGATCGGAATGGACTTGACCAAGGTGGCTCTGCCCACTTTCATACTGGAGCGTCGCTCGTTACTGGAAATGTACGCGGATTACTTCGCACATCCGGATCTCTTCGTCAGGTAGACGCACTTGGAATACCCACGGCTCGAAGGCTCGTCCTCGATGCAACGTTTTCAGAGGGTAACACCACTGCGGTGGCCCGAACACTGATGCCGAATGGGCTTGCGGTTTGGATAGTTGGAATCCAACGATTTTTCTTATTCCTTGTTTTTGTCGCTTTTGAAAATCGGATTTTGGAGACTCGGGTTGGCGATCGCTAAAGGAGGGGCCTGAAAAATGATTGTGGATTTTTTATAGCTTTAGGGGTTGGGCTACTGTGACGACCCGAAAATCAGGGTTACTTACAAACATTAATTTTGAAGGCTTTTGAATAATTAATTTTTCCGAGAAGAATTTTGAATAATTTATAAAAATTTTTTGAAGAATTTTGAATTATTAATCAAAAAATCGGTTGGACATTTATTTGTATGTACATTAAGGGGAGGTACCTGAGTAAACGGCGAGAGAAACAGGTAAACTTCGGGAATTTTTATCTCAAAAACTAATGTTTCGATTGGAACCGGGTTTTTTTTATTGGAAAATATGTACATTGAGGTATGTTTAGGAATTTTTAAAAATAAATTCGTTGACTGGAAGCGATTCAAACGCGATTATCTCGAAACATAGTTTTCAAAGTCGGTGCCAGATGTATCTCGAAAACGGCTTGTCCGAATTTGTCCAAATTTGGATACAATATTCTTCGATAGTTTTTCTCGTTCGCCACGTAGGATTTTTTTGAAATTTTCATTTTTGACGGAATTGCGACCGTTTTAATTTAACATTCGTTTTACGTTCGCAATTAACGACGATTTTGGATTGCATACACATTGCATAAAAAAGCAATGGTTCAATCAAATGAAAAACCCCTACGTGGCGAACGAGAAAAACTATCGAAGAACATTGTATCCAAATTTGGACAAAATCGGACAAGCCGTTTTCGAGATAGGTCTGGCACTGACTTTGAAAACTATCTTTCGAGATAATCGCGTTTGAATCGCTTCCAGTCAACGAATTTATTTTAAAAAATTCCTAAACATACCTCAATGTACATATTTTCCAATAAAAAAAAACCCGGTTCCAATCGAAACATTAGTTTTTGAGATAAAAATTCCCGAAGTTTACCTGTTTTTCTCGCCGTTTAGTCAGGTACCTCCCCTTAACGAAGTTGTGTGCCAAATTTCATGAGAAACGATTAATAATCATATAAGTTATGAACAATCTCGTGAAAGACCTTTGAACGTGAGAGGCTCAACGGTGTACGTGATTTTGGCCACGCGGGTGACCTGAAACAAATGGAACGAGTTTTTTTTTTCCTTTCTTAAAATAGATAATGTCGGCTGAGACGTGAGCGAGCTTTTTTTGTTAACGTGTTTCAATAATAAATAAAAATATTGATCTTTTTTCCATTCCGAGGAAAAATGAGATCGTTATTTTTAATAAGTAATGCAAAAAAAAATGTTGAGAAGAAAAATATCATTCAAGGCTGTACTACTATAGGGGTACCAAATTTCAAGTCAATCCGTTCATTAGATGCTGACAATTTTTCGAGAAAAACGCGTTTACAATTTAACGAGCAGTTACAGTGAAACTTCAGCTATACGTTTTTTGAGGGATACATCAAATATGACGTATAAATGAGAATAACGAAGAAGTAAAATGCAGTATGTATCTGAAACGCTTTAACATTTGAAAATGGCGATTGGTGCATAAGTCCCAATGTTTTTCAATAGCAGTTCCTCCATTATGTTAATGTTTAGTTTTTCCAATTGAAAATTTGATTCGTAATAATTGAGTAATGAGCGTACTAAAGTTTTTGAATTTCCGTTTCGAACTTTTATTTAAGGGATAACACCACTAACGGCAGAAAATAAGGCATAACTTTGACAATTTATTTTGGGAGCATGAAAAAAGAAGTAGGATTTCTTTTGAGAGGGTTTATTTAACACATATTAAAGTATAAAAAAATTCATTCTAATTTTCATACAAAATGGCGGCGACAGAGGCCATTTTGAAAAACGTGTCTTTTACTAATAGCTTCACGGGAGGACGGTTTTCTCGTAAAGTATAAGACCCGGAACAAAGAACCAAAAAAAGATTATAATCTATATATTATTAACTATGGGACTACGTAGGGATTTTTTGTATTAAATTTTGAAAAAATGGCGCACTTTGAAAGAAATCGATCTTTTGCCCAAAAAATAAGCAGTAAATTGTTTATAAAAAAAAAAGTTTACATTTAATCAAAAAACGGCTATGTACTCCCATAGAGAATGTAATTGTGAAGCTACTATCAAAATTTCAAATCGATCTATCCAAGGTGGTCGAGTGATCCGAGCACAGTTTGAAAAAAATGGTTTCGAGAAAAACGCGTTTAAAGTTGTACGAGGCGCCTGAAAGAAGTCCGGGGCGCTGCGGCAAAATCGATAATTGAAACTTAAAAAAAAAATTCGCTACAGGACCAATTGCATATTGTTTTTATGACGCCAAAGTATTTTTTAAGCAAAAAAATGATTTTTTCAAAACCCTAGAGTGGTGTTTTCCCTTAATGCAAGTTTGTAACACTAAGCTTTAACGTTTTAGACTAGTAGATAACAGACGAGTTCGTATTGATAAGAGATATGTAATCACAGTACATGCATACAAGGTCGAGGTCAGAAACATCAAAACATCAAAACGCAGTTACATGAAATTTTCTCCGGCGAGAGAATATCACGTGTGATTAAGGGGCTATACGAGTGTGAACGCTGAAAATTTCGGTGATTTTCGCGACTTTTCTGAAAGAAAAGTACTCAATTAAATATTTCGGAAAATTAAGAATATATTTAGCTATATTGGACCTATATTACATAATTTTTTCACAGAAAAATATTGAGATCCAAGCGACTTATGCGCTGCCTTCGGAGGCGCTGAAAAAAAAGCTCCTCCCCTGCTGACATGATTCCGGCCGATTAAGTAGCTGAAACCGAAAAAGGAAAAAAATATCGTTAAACTGGAGGGTATTTCCTGTACGATGACGTAGGATTTTCGAAAAATATCAAAATCTAACACAATGGCGTAGTTATGAAAAAAGTATTTTTTCTTGCCTATAAAATGGTCGTTTTTTTCGATGCCAAATCGTTAATTTTCATCAAATCAAAAATATCCTACGTCATTGTAGAGTCAATATAATCAAGAGTACTCAGTTCAAATTTCAAGTCAATCGGATAATTGCTCTTTGAGTTACAATGTCAGCAAATTTGAAAAATCTCATTTCGAGAAAAATGCGTTTGAAGATTTAACTATCGATTTTTGCAAGATAAAATGATATTGATATAAATGATATAAATGATAATGATATTCTTGAAAGTATAATCTGTCGAAAAAGGCAAAAAAATCGATTTTTTTAAGTGTCACACTAGTATGGCCCCTTAACGTATAACTGAGAAAAAACGAACCTCGAAACCGACGCTGGGGAATGAAATTAATAACGTATAAGCGCGAAAGAAGTACAAGTGAAAAAGGTAGAAATGAAACTTTATTGCCATCTTTATGAACGGAATCTGCCGGGGCTAGAGAAATTTGACGTATGAATGATAAAAACTTATAAGTGCAAAACGCATAAACGAGGTTTCACTGTATGTCGTTGTAATCAAGAGATTAAAATCGTTGTAATCGATAGATTAAAATCGTTGTAATCAATAGATTCAAATAATTGTAATCCAGAGATTACAAATAGATTAAAATAAAAACGATTATACTATCGTTGTAATCATCCGGCCCTTAAGATAGCGTTTACCTTGAATCTGCGATTCCTGCACCATATGTTGGACCTTCCTTTTCAATTTGCGTGGCCTCAAGGGACGAACGAGAGTTCTAACATTTTCACAGTAGCCTAACCCCTTTAATCTGTCGAGGGACATTTGGGAACTTGAGAAAAAAAAATTTCATTACATTCCAACGATACAAACTTCAACATTCAAGACGCGCGGCGTCTTAAAGTTAACTTCTTTTTAATTAACGAACTTTATTGAAAATGTACTATTGGCTTATCGAAAGATAAAGGAAAGAGATCATTTTTTAAAGATTTCTTCCGCCAAAGGCTTGCGCGGTTTTTTTTTGTTTTTTTTTCATTTTGACGATCCCACCCGCAGGACAATAGCAAAGTATTTCTTTACGTAGATACGAAAAAGTAGAAAAAAAACCAAGGATTTTTGTTAAATATGGAATTATCAAAAAATGCACTCTTGCATGTAAAAAAAAGTTTGGCAAATTGTGAATAGCAAAAAGATTTTTGAATATTTTGCTAAAATCTGGTACTTTTCTAGTTTACAGTGCGAATATTTTTCGAATTTTTCATATTTGAAAATGTTTTACACTTTTGCTGTTTTTTTTCTCTATTATCTTTATAATTATTATTTTCTTATTATCTGTTTTATTATTATTCTTTTTTTCTTATTATTAGTGTGCATAATTTGAGCAACAAAATGTACACTAAGTCCGTTAATTTTTTTAAATCTGCTTTGACACCCTCTCGTTAATTTTCGACCCAAGATGGTGGTGTTACCCCTTAACGAGGCTTCCGAAACATTTTGCAGACGTTTCGGAGGGAGACATGCAAAATAAAAATTCGCACTCGAGGACGTGGAAAGCTGTTCATTCATTTGTTTGCCTTGTTTTTTTAGCATAGCCGACATGCCAACGCCCAAGGACCGAATGATTCAAGTGGTTAAATGGTACCTGTGCAGCTTCCACGCCGGGCGAAAGTCCGGCGTGGCGAAGAAACCTTACAATCCGATATTGGGCGAGATGTTCCGGTGTCACTGGGACATCGAGAAAAACGGCGGATCCAGCAGTGGCGATACGGCTCCGTCCAACAGCGCCAAAACCGTCAAGGATGGCCCGGTGCCTTGGTGCAGAGAGAACCAATTGTCCTTCATTGCCGAACAAGTGTGCCATCATCCGCCCGGTAAGGCCGACGTTTTTTGGAGTCAAATAGTTAAATGATTGGGAATAGGGGCTTTTTTATTGGATAATAATCGGGATAATGGAATTTCAAAATTGATCAATAAATGCTGATTTCAAATTTTTTAAAATGATCATGATAGTAAAAATTGAAAGCCTTTTTCTTCAAATAATCGCCATAGTAAAAAAATTGAAAGCTTTTTTACCAAATAATCGTGATAGTAAAAATTTGGAAGCTTTTTTAACCATATAATCGTGATAGTAAAAATTTGAAAGCCTTTTTAACCATATAATCGTGATAGTAAAAATTTGAAAGCCTTTTTTTACCAAATAATCGTGATAGTAAAAATTTGGAAGCTTTTTCGCACCAAATAATCAGGATAGTAAAAAATTTTGAAAGCCTTTTCACCAAATAATCGCGCTAGTAAAAACTTGAAAGCTTTTTTTGCCAAATAATCGCCAAAGTAAAAAAAATTGAAAGCTTTTTTTACCAAAAACGGATGGTTAAAAATTTGAGAGCTTTTTCACTAAATAATCGTGGGAGTCAACATTTGAAAGCTTCTTTCACCAAATAATCGCCATAGTAAAAAAAATTCAAAGCTTTTTTACCAAATAATCGTGATAGTAAAAATTTGAACGGTTTTGTTACCAAATAATCGTGATAGTAAAAAAATTAAAAGCTTTTTCACCAAATAATCATGATAGTAAAAAAATTGAAAGCTTCTTCCAACCAAATAATCGTAATAATAAAATGTTGAGATGAGTTCAAATGCGATTTTTCAGAATTAGGCACATAATCGGCATAATAAATTTCTAAAATCTTTTTAGCAGCAAACAATAATTGACGAATGAGCATAAGCTTGCGTGGGGTTGAGTTTGCATCGTTGAAATGCAATGAAAATTCTTTTGAACTTCTCATTTCCATTATTATCCAAAACAACATTTTGCAAATTTGTTGGAGATCGCTAAATAAGAATCCTAAAATTGTTTGCGGGATTTTCGTAGCTTGAATCTGCCCAAGAAATTAGTGAAATTAAAAGAAAACCATTTTCGTTGCATTCCAACGATGCAAACGTCAACGTCATTAAGCTTGCCCTATAAACGGGTCGATTTTCATTATTTTTTTCCGCCCAGAGTATTAGGATAACGAGATTGGAATTTTTCACACAATTGATTCATAGTCTTGCCAAGTTTGAGTTTTTTTCGTTGAAAAATATTGATAAACAATGTAGTTATTATTATTTAAACAAAGTGCCGCTGTAGCTGCTAGGCTCATCTGGAATGAAGAATAAAAAAATGTAGTTTCAGTCTAATAATTAAACTTTCGTATAACCGGATACGTTTTTGAAAGTTTGAAAATTAAGAAAATGGCAAGCTGTAGAAAAAAAGTTCAATTTTCGACAAAAAAAACAACTTCAGTATTCTATTATCAACAAATGAATGAACATATGAAAAAATCATCAAGCCGTATGATAGAAAATATTATAAACTACGCTCAGTTCGATTTTCAAGTGAATCGGACGAATAAATTTTGAGAGACGACTTGCACCGTTTATAAAACGCAATCTTTGGAATGCAACGAGAATTCTTTTCTCGTCATTTTCATTATCAATGAAAATATTTTCTTACCAATTTGTGTTAAGGGGCTATACCAGTGTGAACGCTGAAAATTTGGGTGATTTTCGCGAATTTTTTGGAAGAAAAGTACTCGATTAAATGTTTCGGAAAATTAAGAATATATTTGGCTATATTTGACCTATATTACATAATTTTTTCATAGAAAAATAATGAGATCCAAGCGACTTATGCGCTGCCTTCGGAGGCGCCAAAAAAAAAGTTCTTGCTCGCTTGAGTAGCTGAAACCGAAAAAGGAAAAAATGTCGTTAAACTAGAAGGTATTTCCTGTACAGTGACGTATGATTTTCGAAAAATATCAAAATCTAACTAAATGGCGTAGTTATGAAAATAAAAGTCTGTTTTCTTGCCTATAAAATGGTCGTTTTTTTCAATGCCAAATTGTCAATTTTCATCCAATCAAAAATATCGTACGTCATTGTAGAGTAAATATATTCAAGAGTACTCAGTTCAAATTTCAAGTCAATCGGATAATTGCTCTTTGAGTTACAATGTCAGCAAATTTGAAAAATCTCATTTCGAGAAAAATGCGTTTGAAGATTTAACTATCGATTTTTGCAAGATAAAATGATTAGAGTCGGCCTCGAAATTTTTACAGGCTATTCTTGACAGTATAGACTGTCGAAAAGGGCAAAAAAAACAATCGATTTTTTTTGTGTCACACTGGTATAGCCCCTTAAAGATTTTTAAAGAGGATACCGAAAACCGTTGAACTGATCATTGCCGCGGAAATCGGCCGAAAAATTGCAAACTTCAATGTCATGAAAAACGGATAGATCGTAGCGCAGTTTTCTCAACTTAAACGAAAATTCTCCCGCAGTGAGCGCGTTTTACGCGGAACATTACGCCAAACGAATAACCTTCAGTGCTCACGTCTGGACGAAGAGCAAGTTCCTGGGGCTGAGCATAGGCGTGCACAACATCGGCAAAGGCTGGGTGTCCGTTCTCGAACACGGCGAAGAGTACTATCTGACGTTTCCGAACGGTTACGGTAGATCGATACTTACCGTGCCGTGGATCGAGCTCGGCGGTGGCGCGGAGATAACATGCGCCCAGACGGGCTATCAGGCCGCCATCGAGTTCATCACGAAGCCTTTTTACGGCGGCAAGAAAAATCGCATCTCTTGTCAAGTTACGCAACCCGGTGAGAAAAAACCGTTCCTCACCATCAACGGCGAGTGGAGCGGGCAAATGGAGGCCAAATGGGCCGACGGGGTGAGTCCAACTTCGTGGGTGAGAGTAAGCGAGTGATTTATCAATCCCACGAGTCCAAAGCGTTGCTGTCATGATGATATTTTCAATCGGTTTCTTTCCGATTCAGCAGAGAAAAAAAAGCGAAGTACTCTTCCTCCAGGAGGAAATCTGCAAATCGTTATCGATTTATGACACAATCTGCGAGCTCCGTGAAAACCGGAAAACTCAGGAAATTTGGAAAATTATCTGCAATTTTTCCAGAATTAAATTTTTTTGCGAGTATTGATAATACTCGCAAAGGTACCGCAGAACTTTGCTATCAATAATTTGCTATCAATACCGCAGTACTTTGGTACCTTCTACTTAACGAGAATTGTTTCTCGAAAATTAGAAAAAAAAAACTACTTTATCACCCAAAATTTACAGAAGTTTTGCGTGAAATATGGATTTTTTTTAAATGTGTGCCATTCTCTTGGGTTTGCATTTTCTTCATTTTAATTACTGTTAAATAGAAACTATACATGGTTTAGCTGAAAAAATGTTTGCATTTTTTTGCAAATCAAAGTCTACGGGAAGCTAGACTGCACGCCGATTCGCAAGTCGCGCGGCAACCTTGCTGTAACACTTTGCCACAGCTCCACCATCTCGAAGATCAATTAATTTAAAAAAATTGTTTCGTATACTTGAATATACTGTTAAAGCATGCCTACAGTAGGGTGGCACAAATTTGAGGTCTACTTTTTTCTCATCATCCAATTTACTTCTTTAAGGGGAGGGTTGGGTTTTCAGCGTGAAAAAAAAAACACTTTTGCGAATTTTTTTCATCTATATGGATAGAGTAAATGTATTGAAACCTTTTGTACATTGTTAAGTGTCATTTCAAAAACATTCCGTGAAATTTGTACGCGAAAATATCCACAAACAAGCCGGTGACGAAGCTTTTCCAAGAACGCCTTTGGAAAAATACGATTTGCGGTGTTGACTGTATCTCAGCTAGAAATTATCTGAAATCAAGTACCATGAAAATTTAGTCAAAGTATCACCAAATCCTCCCCCCAACGGTCTTTGATAATTTTTCTTTCATTTGTAAATTTTCAAAAAAAAATTAGAGTTCGCTCAAGCGTGCCAAAAATTCAAATTTTCATTTAGAAATCGATTTTTTTTCGTCCACTACCCACCCACGAATTTTACACTTTATCATTTTTAAATTAACCTCGCGAAAGCTCTAGCCGGCCAATGAATAATTAGTGGTCGTTCAAGAGCTCCGAAATTTCCATGTTGCGCCAAGTTTTTGTTACTCTTCTCACTCATAAATTTGCGGCTCTTTAACATTTTCAAAGCAATTAATCTTTTTTTCTCTACAAGCAGATTTTTCAAATTTACCTCACACTTCTAACCCAAGAATTATAATCTTTGTTTGCATAAAATAATTCTTTAAGGCTCTTGTTCGTAAACATAATTATCGGTCGTTTTATTCGTAAAACTAAAATGGCAACTGTTTTCCGCGCATCTTAAGGCGTCCCACAGTTAGTCTCGTTAGTCAAACTGGACCAATCGTAGCTGTATTCTGTGACGAGCGACGCCATAATACAATAATACATAATAATACATAATAACACATATCGTCTAATTGATGTTTGTTACAAATAATAATAATAAATTATTCAGAAAAAATAACACTTCGCTGTTTATTTTGTTTTCATGCTACAAGGAATTATAGTGCATGCGAGATTTATTTTTTGGCGGAAATTGTAAATTTCGCCAGGTTAATTGAATAATTATAAAGCGTAAAATTCATTGGTACGAAGTGGACGAAAAAAAATCGATTTTTTAATGAAAAATTGAATTTTTGGGGGTTGAGCGACCTTTAAACATTTTTGACCGCTCGCAGCTTCGGCGACAATTTCTTTTTTCTCTCAAGACGATAATTGAATGGTGAGAACAATGAGAAAAAAAGAGCTCGAATTTGTGCCACCTTAACCTACAGTTTGATAGATGTAGAATAATTATTTCTTTGTTTAAAAAACCCCTCAAAATTGCTTTTTTCCGTCTAAATGTATATCCCGCCTTAATCGACAAATGTGATTTCACCAGAGGACGGAACTGTTCGCCGACGTGAGGGAATTGCACGCCGATCGAAAATTGGTCATACCGGTGTGCGAGCAGGAGGAATTCGAGTCGCGCAAAGTTTGGCGAGACGTGACCGTCGGACTGAAGATCAACGATATGGACAAGGCAACAGCCGCGAAGTACGCCATCGAACAGAAGCAAAGAGAGGAAGCCAGAATCCGAAAAGAGGCTAATATTTCTTGGGAGAACAAGGTGGGCAATTATCGTTTGGCATTGTTTTCCTCCCACGATAAAGATTCTTCACGGACGATCCTTTCTTTTACGGAGTTTTTTCACGAATTTTTCGTTTTTTTAAATTAAGTAATTTCATTAAATTACGTAAGTTTAACTTTTAACGGGTTAGGCTACTATGACGACGCCAAAATCAGGGTTAATAATAAAAATTAATTTCGAAGAAGTAAGACCATTGAAAAATCGTTGAGAACTTTATTTGTATGTACATTAACAGAATTGTGTACCAAATTTCATTAAAAAGTATTGATAATTAAAGAGATTATAAACAATCTCGTGAAGGACCTTCGAACGTGAGGGGCTCAATGGTGTCCTTGATCTTGGTCACCCAGTTGATCTGAAACAAAAAAAGTTTTTTTTTCTTAAAATAAATAATATTGGCAATCATCAACAAAAAACTGGATTTTTTTCGATTTTTCGAGGAAAAATAACACTATTGTTAATAACTAATGGAAAAAAATGTTAAGAAAAACGTCGGTCAAGACTAAACTTCTATTACACTGAATAGGTGTACCAAGTTGCAAGTTAATCCGTTGGTTAGACTTTGAGAAACCGTGTACACCGTTTTGAGAAACATTCTGTCGAGAAAAACGCGTTCAAAGTTCAACTAGCAGTTCTATCGTTGTAATCATGAGTTTATCTTCAATCTGCGATTCCTGCACCATATGTTGGACCTTTCTCTACAATTTGAGCTGGCGCAAGCGACTATCGATCTTTTTTTATTCTCACAGTAGTCTAACCCCTTGATTATTAAATTCTACATGATAAAAGTAACGCTTTGGGGAAAGTTTATCTACAAATGCGATTTCTTAATAACAATTGTCCGAATTAACAATTTCTCAAATATAATTTTCCGAAAGAACAAATGCCCGAAAAAACAATTTCTCAAATACAGTTCCCCGACAACAATTTCCAAATTGAAAGGACAATTTTCCGGATTGACAATTTCTCAAATCAACGTTTCCGAAACAAACCCAAACAAACCTAATCTTAATTCGATAATTAATTGAATAATTTCATAATTTTATAATAGTTTAGTTATTCAGTTATTATTAAATTGGTTTCATAACTGACATGTACACTTTTCTAATCGAAAGTATAATTTAATGATTTATAAAGTTTTTTTCAGTGAGTCGAACAGAAAAAAATCGCAAGATTTTTAATGATAAATGATACAGCGAAATAAATCTTACGATTGACCAACAAAAAAAGACATTCCACGAAGTATTTGCCTCGATTAATGATGCCACATTAATGCAAACATTAATTATTCAAAATTAAAGTTATTCAATTTATTTATAATTTTATCGTTCATCCTGAAAAAATTTGTCCATTCGGGAAATCGTCCGTTCAGGAAATTTACCATTCGGCAAATTGTGTACGGAAATTGTCCGTTCGATAAACTGTGTTCGGGAAATAGTTCTCTCGGGAAATTGTCATTCGGGCAATTGTTTTCCAAGATTTTTCCGCAAACGAAAAGTAACATAATTTATCATCACATCCGCAGTTGTTCATCGAGACCAAGGACGGCGGTTGGGTATACAAGTCGACGCTTGGCGACCGCTTGAGCGCGACCCCCGAAGACTCGAGCTCCGTCAAGTTGCACGACACCGCAGCAATAACACCACCGTAGTAAAATAATGAGGGAAAAAAAATAAAAGAACAAAAGCGCACATTATAGCTCGAAACAACCGTGGCTCCAATTGCCTTCCGTATCCTCGCGATACTCCGGTAAGTCCGCGCCTGTGCGGCTTACAAAACACGCCCGCGACACGAGACAGCCACTTTTTTTTTTCGCAACAAAGAAACAAACGAAAAAAGCAAGAAATAAACAAACGTAAGAGAACTCGTCACGTAAATTAGCCAAAAAGTTTGCACCTTGCACACGAGTACGACATATAGGACAATACGAAACGAGGAGAGAAGGAAGAGAGAAAACGCGCATGCCGCCTTACCTCGTTGACAAATCACGTGTTCCAGAGGAAATCTTCGTGTCAAATTGTGTACTTTAGCCTCCTGATACGAGAGTCGATACGCCTTAAAAGGACATCCCCAAAGCGTACATTATGCATGCGAATAATTCGAATTACTTTTATCTCGAGACTAACAAATTTTCCACAATCTTCATTTTTTCAAAGGGGCCGTCCATATATTACGTCATCGATTTTGGCTGATTTTAACCCCCCCCCCCCCGAAATCATCCTATCCTTCCTATCGTCATAATCCAATTATCGTTACCGTCATCCAACGACCAGACCCCCCCCCCCCCCCTATTTTAAAATGACGTAATTTATGGACGGCCCCAAATCAACTCCAACGTCTCCGAGTTTTTGCTCCAGCTCCCTTGAAACGATCCCGAAAAATTCTTCGCACGCGATCTCAACGCAATGACGAAAAATTGTACATACACGTCGCTAGCGAAATTTTCGTTCTCGTGCAATTAGCGATTATTTCGATCGGCGCAGGAATGTTTCTTCGTGGAAAATGTGCGACGATGAAAAAAAATCGTGAAAGCGAGGATTATCGAGGGAAAAATTTGTCAAGGCACTCGTGGAATTCGTGCAACACACGTCGCAATGCCGAAAGTATTGATGCGCTTTGTAAACGTTAACGATGAGGCTTTAGAAGAGTGAAACGGTGGACTACTCAAGTGGCCTTTCGTCACGCAATTCATCGAAGATATTACGAACGATCGTTATCTCGTTGTAAGAAGCAATCTCGTTCCGTGTAGTAGAATTTATTTTTGTGACGTTCGGAAGAAAAAGAAAGACGGGTCGCGCCGTCTTCGTTTTTTTCCATTGCTCGCGTTGTTACGCGAAAGGGTCTTGGCGATTTTCCATCCGATTTTTGCCTCGCCGATGAGCAAACGGAAAACAAAGGATTCATCCTTCAAGCATTAAAGATGATTTTTTTACGACCAAACGGCAACGCGAAATGTTATAAATTCCAGACGTTGCTTGCGTCGATGGACGATCGCGGTTGAGAAATCGTCGGGCATCGGAAATTGTTGGGTTTGACTGGCGAATAAATGTATATCAGCAGTAGTAAATCTGTATAGCAAAATCGATTTATTGTCAACGTTAGACTAGACAATATTAATTATATATATATACATTTAAAAATGAACGTTAACAAAAATATGTTTTCTTCTGAATGATGAACTCACGTGTCACAAGGAACTTCGCAAAGGCAATATATACACGAGTATTATCTTCAAAGAGGTGTGCGAGACGATGAACATGTACATAGTTCACGTTGTTGTGCGAATAAATTAAAAAAGAAGATATAGGCGAATAGAAAAAGAAAAGAGGTAACGTGTTATTTGCGTACGGTGGAACTAATTCTCGCAACGGTACATGTCCTTGGCCATTGTTGATTTCGAGTTAAAAAAAACACTGGTCGACATTTTTTTTACATTCGATGAACTTAAGAGTTTCGACACCAAAATCGAAATGCTTGTAGACGATTAAAATTCTTATCACCGAGAGATTAATTTTGGGTGCATTAACTGTCCAAACATTAATCCGTTTCGCCACATAGTTTCGGAGATTTTGAAGGTTCACGTTGAGTTTTGTTCGAGTATTATTAATGAACCAAGTGGGGAGAAATCGCTTAACTTTTCAACAGGACATTCCTGACACTAATCGTAGTTTGTTCAATTTTTTAAATTTCAAGCAAAGCATTATTTTAACCCCCTACAGCCTTAAAACTAGTGTTTACGAAGTGCCACGTGTATTGCCGTATGGATGAAGGTTCAAGTTGAATCTTCATGGCACTTCGTAAATACTGGTTATAGGGCTATAAGGGTTAAAATAATGCTTCGATTTAAATTTAAAAAACTGAACAAACCGCGATTGGTGTCAGGAATGTCGTGTTGGAAAACGAAGCGGTTTCTCCACATGGTTCATTAAGGGGAAGGTAGGGGTTTCAGCGTTAAAAAAAGACACTTTTTTGCGAATTTTTTTCATCTATATGAATAGAGTAAATTTATTGAAACCTTTTGTACATTGTTAAGTGTCATTTCAAGAACATTCCGTGAAATTTGTACGCGAAAATATCCACAAACAAGCCGGTGCCGCGTTTTTCTCGAAACCACTTTTTCAAAGTCCGCGTTCACTGCCATTTGAAAACTACATGACCGATTTATTTCAAACTTGGTACACACTTTCTACATATAAAATACCTCCCCCCAACGGTTAGTTTGAGATTTTTTTTACATTGAGGGGCTTTTCCACCTCAAAATGGCGGAATTTTTCCCGAAAAATACCACTTTTCACTTTACATGACCACCAAACAGTTAATGGTACTTCATTTCAGATAATTTCTAGCTGAGATACAGTGAACACCGCAAATCGTGTTTTTCCAAAGGCCTTCTTGGAAAAGCTTTGTCACCGGCTTGTTTGTAGATATTATCACGGAATGTTCTTGAAATGACACTTAACAATGTACAAAAGGTTTCAATAAATTTACTCTATCCATATAGATGAAAAAAATTCGCAAAAAAGTATTTTTTTTCGTGCTGAAACCCCTACCCTTCCCTTAATAATACTCGAACAAAACTCAACTTAAACCTTCAAAATCTCCGAAACTATGTGGTGGAAATACAAGCATTTCGATGTTGGTGTCTAAACTCCTTAAATTCGCTGATTGTTCAGCGGGATCGTCTAGTTTTTCGATACGCTTGAAATGAATCGTTTTTTTTAATTGTGCAAATTCAATTTTACGTCTCAATTTTGCATAAAAAAAAAGTTTTTGTCTCCTTAGTTAAAAAAGTTTTCGTCTTTTGAATTCACAAAGAGTTTTTGTCTTTCTAATTGAAAAAATTACTTTTGTCCTTTTTAAGTGAAAAAGACTTTCATTTTCAATTAAAGAAAAAAGTCTGTCTTTTGAATACAAAAAAATCACTTTTTGTGTTTTGATAATTAAAAGAGACGTCGTTTTAATTCAATGAAAAGACTTGTATTTTTAATTGAACAATTAGGATCTTTGTAATTAAAGAAAAAGGACTCTGATGAAAAAAAATAGTCGTTTTTTCAATTGAATAAAAAAAACACTTTCTTCTCTTTAATAAAAAAAAAAGTACTTAATTAAAAAATGACTGTATGTGTATCAATTTTGTTTCGGTTTTTGGATCGTCCGAATCAAATCTCTAGAATCCTCCAAAAAAAAAAGAATTAATTTTCTAACGTCCAAATCCGTCTGGCATAGCCGAGTAAAGAGAAAAGAAAAAGCGCCGACCCAATAACGTTTCACGGGGTGTCAAGTTTTATCGTGCACGTCGAGGCTGATGTAGCCGACACGATGCCCGTCGACGTTGCGATAAGCGGGCGGCACGCGTTCGGACGAGAGCGCCAAATGTTCGACAGCGGCAAGCATACACTTGAGCCCGACGCGAACGCGTTTAGCGTCTTCCCTCGAATCGCGCATGAGGCTCGACTCAGTCTCGCCGTAATCGTAAAGAACTTTGACGACCCTCTTCACCGGCAAGTTCACGTTGTTCCGAGAAGCCTCAAGGTCATCAGGCTCGACGAGCAAATCGAGATTCCATTCCATGGGTCTGAGCAAGAGAGAACGATTCACTCCGGATTCCCGCGTCTCCAGCAGTATCCTCTCGTGCGCGAATCCACCGGCGCAACTTCTCACCACCGCCTTGAAGTCCGCCAGTGGATCGGAGCGTTTTTGCGAGGTCTCGTCGCAGCGAGCGACCTCGACGCAACAATTCCAGAGCTTCAGCGATCTTGCGCTATTGGGCAGGCCCACGACGGACAAACATCTGCCGCAGACAACCTCCTCGTCCGTTATCCTCAATTCCTCGCGAAAGTTTTGCCTGCTGATCAGCGCGTAGTGCGGTCCGTAGAGATAGTCGCTGCCTCGAGGCTCCAGTAGGTCCGAGTAATCGTCGCCGTTGTGCGAACAGCAGAAAAAGTCAGCCGGATCGCAATCGTTGTCGGGCAACGGCAAGACTTTCTTGAACTCGAGCACCGTCGTCAGGTGCATCTCGCAACACGAACACGAAAACACCAGAGCCGCGTCCTTGGCCACTTCCGAGCCGGCGGAACTTTGGCTCTTGGGAACGGACGTGCCGACGAACTCCGTGACGAACGAGCCGTAGAGGGAGTCCGCCGGGGTCGTTTGAATCCTGAATGAGAGCCAGCGACCGGCGACCTTCAGGCACGACAGAGAAGTCGGTATAATTCTCACCTCGCCCAGACTCAGCTCGTAGGAACGATCGCCGGCTCTCACACCGACGACCTCTCGACTCAAATTAACTTGCACCAGGGCGGAGCTCGCGGAGGCTCGCAGACGCACGAACACGTTGCAGCAACGCAGACGAGGCCTCGTCTCTATCGTCACCCGGTCCATCGGAATCTGTCACTCGTTACTTGACCCTCGGTCCGGGGAGTATCTTTTTGCGACGGTGGGACGCTACGAGGTTACGCTGCTTCTCGGCGGAGAGCCGGCACATCGTTGCGCCTTAGATAACGGCGGGACGCGGCGACGGTGCAAACTGGAAAATTCGTTTTTTGAATGCTTTTTATTGTTCCCTTGCGCTTGAGGATTTTGGGCAATTTTTTCGAAGTTGCATTTTTGGGACGGTGAAAAAAAATTGTCGATGTCCTCAAAATTAACGATACGTCGATACCAAATATAGATAGTGGATTCGATTAGGTCGATATTATTTGCTTGGGCCGTTCGTGGATTCAAATGCAAAACAGATGGAACGCAATTTTGGCGTGGAAAAAAACGAAAATCTGCGCGATACTTACGGTGAGTAACGAGGTAACGAATTCGATTAACGTTTCATGAGAACGTTTTCATCGGTGTGCTGAATATTGGGGGAAGATTGTGCACGCGTGTATGTGAATTGTTTATCGTAATGACAATCGTATGTTTATCGAATCTTCGGATTACTTCGAAGCCCGAGCCACGAGGTAAACGGGTCCGGGAAGACCAGCGTAGAAGGGCAAACGCGTGGACAATTTTATGCGTTAGGAAACAACGGTAGTTCGGCCCGCGACATGTAGACGGCGGCTTCCGGTTTGCTTTGAATTTTACTCACGCGCGGACGACAAGATCGAGAGCTTTTTTTTTATTTTCGGGTCAAATTTGGCGCCCGACTTTTTTATAATAGTGTTCTTTTTTAAGTGTTTTTTGTCACAATTCGCATGTTTTTTCTATCCTTTTATCGAATGCTTTTTTTTATTTGGAAATTTGGTCTACCCACTCGCGATCCCGAAAAGTCTCGGCGCCTCTCGCGGTTTAGGGCAGTAGTCTGATCTGGAGCGAGATTTTTTACGTCATTTTTGGGTTGGAATAACTTTTAAACCGTTGAAGTTGTCTTGATGAAATTCTACATATGTATTTATTGTTCCTTTGAGAATGTATCTACATTTTAAAAAAAGAATTATTTTAAATATTTTCATGTAGTTTTGTATTTTTTTACAACATGGTCCGCTGAAAACCGCCTCAATCGGCGCCCACTCTGGGTGATGTTGTATGCATCTGAAAAAAAATATATATTCTCAATCTGTATGAGTATTCTGAGCACTGGTAGCAGAATTAGTACTTTAAAAAATTGTGTTACAAAATGGCGGCCTGTTAAACTCTGAATAACGATATTTCATACATTTTCGGGTATTCGACGAGTTATAAAATGTGGGCAAAATTATTGTTCGACTCAATTCTGCTACCAGTCCTCAGAAAGAGGCTACCGAAGGTATGTGCAAAATTTGAGCTCGATCGGTCAATTAGTTATCGAGATATCGTGGGCGCCGATTTGAAAAACATAGTTCTGAGATAAACGCGTTCAAAGTTTTGATACCGTTAGATGAGGTTTGCGCGCGGCTTGCTTATAATTTCTATTACTCTACTAATTTTTGAAATATCAATAAACGGGTTTCACGAGCGTATTAAGGTCTAAGGAATAATAAAATGAAAAAAAAATCGATTTTGCCAAATTTCTAGACCAGACTACTGCCTTAAGGCGAAGTAGAAGATGCACCACGTGACATATGAGTGCGAGAGAGATAGCTGAAATTTTCGAACAGAGATTCCTCAGAGATAAATAATATTTAGGGCAAAAGGAAATCATCAAGCTCTTCTTCAGGAAATTCTCCAGAGCCTTGTGCTTTGTGTTCCTAAAAAAATTAACCATCCATGAGAAAATAGGGTTGACAAATTTGTGAGGTTATGTTGACCTTGTACATGCCCTCAAGGCAGAAGCTCTACTAGAATAGAAGAATAGGAAGGCAAATTACTCGAAATTCTGCTGTGTTCCATAATAAACTTGAATTATCGTTCCATAAGCCACTAAAGGTAGTGTTTTAAAACAAGTGCTTGTTGGCTCTGAAAATGACTTTCTAGGGGCCATTAAGGCGATTTTGTAGTCACTCCACAAGACTTTTCTGTCCAAGTTTGTATCTTTACAAATAATCAATCGAGCAATATTAAAAGTTATTTCTGTTATATAGAATGTATAAATATAACTTCAGATGTCCTTTTTAAAAAGTATGCTCTGGAAAATAGAATCACTCTTCGAAACCTGCGAGTGACTCTCATAACCTCAAAAAATCTAAATTCGAAGTCGACTGAGCTAAAAAAAGAGCGGAAAATCAATTATAACACTGCAATAACATTTTTACATTCTACCATGGAGGTAAATCCAATAATCGGCTCGCGGGAAATCAAGAATGAAGTAATTGTTTACGCTATACTTTGACCGGCCATATTGAAATGTCGCTGCGCCACCTCAAGAACGTGAAAATCGCGAATTCTCCAGCAGATGGCGTTACCAGAACTGCGTGCCCGTAGTTTGAGATGGCAACGCATCTACAAAGTAGACTATAATCAAGCTTGAAATTCTGTGTATGTCATTTCGCCGAAGTGTAAACAACTCTTTCTTCATAGTATTAAACATGTCAAATTTCGTGCCAAAAAAAGAGTATTTGCGGAGAATTTTACTGCACTACTTTATTCAAAGAAAATCTGCAGCTGAAGCACACAGAATTCTTGTTGACACTTACGGCGACCATGCCCTGTCGGATACAACATGCAGATCTTGGTTCAGACGCTTCAAAAATAATGATTTTGATGTCGAAGACAAAGAACGATGTGGCGCACCGAAAAAGTTTGAAGACGAAGAATTGGAGGCGTTGCTTCGTGAAGACTCATGTCGAACGCTGGCTGAACTTGCAGAATCGTTAGGCGTTGATCACACAACAATTTCGAAACGTTTGAAAGCATTAGGAATGATTCAAAGACAAGGACATTGGGTGCCGTACGACTCGAAGCCGACGGACGTCGAACAGCGACTTTTCACGTGTGAACAGTTGCTTCAACTGCAGAGGAGGAAAGGTTAGCGATATAACAGAAGTTTCCAGTTCGCTTTGAATTTTATTCACGCTCGGCAAACAAAATCGAGACCAGCTTTTTTTTAACATTCCTTTGAATCAATTTGGCGCCTGAATTTTTTATAATGTTCTTATTTTTCGAGTGTTTTTTTTGTCGAAATTCGAATGTTTTTTTCTTCCTTTTATCGAATGTTTTTTTTGTCGAAATTGGAATGTTTTCTATCGTTTTATCGATTTTTTTTAATTAGGAAATTTGGCTCGACGGATTCTAACTACAATGTTGATTTTCCAGAATCTTCGTAAACGCAAACTAACCCAACAAAGCCCGGAGCAGTTATCATGCCGATGTGAACACGTGCTTTCGACAGAGGCCTGAAACACGTACGAGAACATTAATAGTTTAATGTTAATTAGAGGACACCATGGTGACGGGTAAAAAAAGCATTTTTTTCGCATTTTTTAAAAGGATACATATTCAAGAATTTGTGAAAAAAAATTAAGTTGCAATATTGAAAATTTACCAAACTACAGACGATTTATGTATACTAAAACTTTCAATTACGTTTTTTGTAGTAGATCATCCTTATTTTTCGGCCCAAAATTTGTTATTAAAAAAAAAACAAAAATGAAATACCCAAACATTCATCCAAAGTGGGGGATGCGTTAGAAAATACGTACTTGCACGAAAAAGATGATAATTTTAATTTTTTTGTCGAAATATTACTAAACAGCCATTTGAGGTTTCTAAGGGCCCATATGCAAATTACGTAACGCAATTGGGGAGGGGGGGCAAGGTTTGCGTTGAATTACGATTTTAAAACTGCCAGAAATAGCAACATTTCTGCATGTTCAAGTTTTTAATTTAAACGTCGCATGCAATACCGTGGACAGCTCACAGCTTTCTATACGCAATGGCAGATAAGGGGGAAAGTCACTGTGCATGAACTTGCACAGTAGCTTTCCCACATCTCCCAAGGAAAATTTAAAGGAATTTTTTTTTTTTCATTCTTGAAAGTACATGTATTGAAAAATATGTTGGCAACATTTTTATTCACAAGTCCAAAAATTGACGGAGTTCTAGCAACTTTAGTGAGCATAGGTGGCGCAACCGGTTAGTGCCCTCAGTCCCTACAGGTGTGGCATCATTTACAATAGATGAAGTACAGGCTCTTATTATTTTGTGAACTATCATGAAGATAAAGAACCGTCATATCGCCCGCGACTAGATGCTTCAATGTAAGTATCAATATTCTAGAAAAAACATGACTTTATATCGAGAAACACGGAACGAAACCTTTGAACGCGTTTTTCGCGAAACTAGTTTTTTCGACCTTGTCCGAGCGAATACTTAAAAACTTATCAACCGATTTTCAATTTTTTTGACAACATTTTTGTAATCGCAGTGACTAAGGTTGCACGTATCCGCATTTTTAACATTTGATAATTACTATTTCAAAAGACTGCTTGAATACAGAAAAAGGCCTTGAAAATAGAAAAAAATGTCCAAACTCTGGGCATTTTGAAAATAAAAAACGGCTACGCATAACGACAGCTACATTTGTATAGATATCGATAAATTGTTGACTTTCAATTTACAGATAACATTTCATAAAGATAACGATGGGACAATAAAGAGAAATTTTTTTTTCGTCGTCAAATCAAGGCATATATCTCGGTTAATTTTTAAGATTTTGTCATACAAATTGGTATAAAACTAGATGAATATATACTTCATACAATGAGCATAGACCCAATCCTTTCATAATTAGTTATGTCTATGAAAAAAATCGCAATTATTGACGACAAAGCACCCGTTACGTAACGGAATAGGGAGAGGGGGGTTCTGGCCAACCGTTACGGTCCCGTTACGTGAGGGAGGGGGGGTCAAAGATTGGGAAATTTTGCGTTACGTAATTTGTGTACGCCCCCATAGCGTTGAGCTTCCTACGACCCGTCTTTCGCGAAATATTTTATATAATTAAAAAAAAGCATGAAAATGTCAAAATGCGATACAAAGGAATGTTTGCAAGAAAAAAGGTGCTTGCTAAAAGACAAAGCTGTGGCAGCCATGTGTCAAGCAAATGCGGCTAAACGCGATGAGAATAACCATAACCTTAACGATCAGCAATAAAAATTAATATATATAAAATATATATATTAAAAAGTAGATAATTTTTTTTTTCGAAATATAAAAAAAAATTTGTTTGAAGTTTTTGAAGAGGAAGGTTTGTAGATACGAAAAAAGGACAAAGTCGACCGTCTTTTCAAAAAGTATATTTATTCGGAGGTTTGAATTTGAGCATTTTCGGGACGTGAAAAATCGACTCCTTCGGCAGATTAAGTATTGAAAACGTATATTTTCCGCATTTTTTAACTTCAATGACTTATTATTATTCACATTTACCGCAATCGACGCTAAGTACATTCGGTGCTCGTTGCACATAGCCCGCATGCATAACGGACACTTGCTTTTAGTTTTACGATCGGCATTCTGAATACATAATTTACTACAATAACGCACAATAAAAAATATCTATGAGCATTTTCTATCGTAACTCACTTTCATGTAGTAATAAAACACAAAATTTCACAACAAAAAAGTGTTTTCACTTTCATCGCACTACTGCATAAACGGGGTCGATTCGACCCCAGGTACTTTTTCGACAGCTGTCCTCAGTACACGAGCAGGATGCAGGATGGGGGCCGAGTGTCCACTTATAGAGTAGGAGTGGGGGAACACTCGAGCACTGCGGCCGAATAGATTACCTCGTTTTGCGATACTCAGTTGAAAACAAACAATACGGTCAAAATGACCGAGCGTGCAGTCGAAGGGTCAAAAAACCAGAATTTCCGTCATTCCAGTAGCTTTCGTTGTACGTAGCCGTTTTTTTCTCGAAATTTAGTATTTTTCAAGCTTCCGAATAGAAGTAAAAATTTCGCCAAAATTACACTTTTTTTCAACACCTGCCATGTTGTGAAATTTTTTAAATCGAAAAACAGCTACGTAGATCGAGAACTACATTCATATAGATTATAAAACTTTTTTATTTTTCAGACCAACAATTGCCAAGTTATCGATCCGGCGGTTGGACCACATATTATACAGAGGCTCTATCATACCTCAATAACGTTGTTGATGTTTAATTTTTTTAATAACAATTTTCAGGAAATAAATTCAATGTATGCATAATAATAAACCTTTTTTTTAAATACCAAACAAATAATTTAGTAGACAAAACAACTCGGAAATTTTTTTTTCAGCCCGTCACAGTGGTATCCTCTCTCAAAATTTATTTATTTATTCTTCGTATTCTTCGAATAAGAAAAACTCTTATTGTTTCGAATATTGTTCCGGATTTTTCACGCTTTATTCTTAAAGAAATTCCTAAACATGTTGATTTCTCGCCCGATTGAATTATGTAAGTCGTTAAGGACATGTACAAGGTCAACATAACTTCACAAATTTTCAAACCGGGTTTGCTACCGGAAGTTTAGGTTTTTTGAGAAAAAACAAAGCATCAGGGTCCGTAGAATTCACCAATGTAGAGCTCGGAGATTTTTTGGCTCTAAATATTATCCATCTCGGAGAAATCTCTGTTAAAGAAAGGGATCTATCACTCTGGCATTCACGGGTCACGTGATACAGCTTCTACTTGATACTTTAAACGCGTGTTCCTGAAAATCCCTTTTTTGTGAACCTCGTACAAGATAATTCAAAAACTATCCTATCGATCGATGTAAAATTTTGCACACTTTTGGATAACATAATTACCGTCTGTACAAACCTAAAGTTCCTGAAAATTATCCAAAAAAACTACCTTTTCATCAACAAATACAACAGTAAAAAAATTCACGATAAATAGAACATTATTTGAAACACGTACCATTTATCAAATGTTCACTTTTCTTTGGATTGTTTAGGTTCATGTGCAACGTGTGGGTCTTAGAAATTCAAGACTTCTTGGCTCTGATGTTTCAGATCAATGTACCAGGCGCTAGGTCGTACGCGGTGAAACGAGTCGGGCGGAAACCATTTCTGAAGCACGTGCCAACAGGCGGCATTTTTTAAGTTTAAAAAAATTGGAAAACTAAAAGATAAGTGTACATAAAATTTCAGTTATATGGAATAAATAGTTACGACACACAAAAATCTTTAAAGTTCGTTAATTTTCGGCTGCCTACAAGGATGTTCTCCCTTAAGAACACAGTTTATACTTGTATATAATTGTTTCATAAAATATAAGTAAGATACTTTACAATCGTATACGATTATAAACGACATTTACGTTTGTAAGAAATTAAAACAAAATTTATAAATAAAATTTTCGAGTAAAAAAAGAATTGAGACTACTCGTTGGAATGTAATTAACATCAGTGATAGATCGTAAGTAATTTAGGGAAGGGTAGGGGTTTCAGCGTGAAAAAAAAACACTTTTTTCGAATTTTTTTCATCTATATGGATAGAGTATTTATTGAAACCTCTTGTACATTGTTAAGTGTCATTTCAAGAACATTCCGTGACATTTGTACGCGAAAATATCCACAAACAAGCCGGTGACAAAGCTTTTCCAAGAACGCCTTTGGAAAAACACGATTTGCGGTGTTCACTGTATCTCAGCTAGAAATTATCTGAAATCAAATACCATTGAAATTTAGTCAAAGTATCATCAAATCCTCCCCCCAACAGTCTTTGATAATTTTTTTTTTCTTTTCTAAATGTTTGGTGGTCATGAAAAGTGAAAAGTGCTATTTTTCACGAAAAATTCTGCCATTTTGGGGGTGGAAAACCCCCTCAATGTGAAAAAAATCTCAAACTAACCGTTGGGGGGAGATATCTTATATGTAGAAAGTGTGTACCAAGTTTGAAATAAATCTGTCATGTAGTTTTCAAATGGCAGCGAACACGGACTTTGAAAAAGTTGTTTCGAGAAAAAACGCGGCACCGGCTTGTTTGTGGATATTTTTGCGTGCAAGTTTCACGGAATGTTCTTGAAATGACACTTAACAATGTACAAAAGGTTTCAATAAATTTACTCTATCCATATAGATGAAAAAAATCGCAAAAAAGTGTTTTTTTTCACGCTGAAACCCCTTCCCTCCCCTTAAGAGGGAATGGCACCTCATCGCGGTCGGTATGGTAGAACAATTATAGATTCCCAAAAATCTCTGAAACGGCTCTTCAGATCCCGTCGAAACTTTGCCAAACGACGTCAAATAGATAGACGAACAGCTGTCTTCCCCTCAAATTTTCTGAATTTGAGAAAAAAAAACTAGATTGGCTTATCATAAGCCAATCTACATTTTTTTTCTCAAATTCAGAAAATTTGAGGGGAAGACAGCTGTTCGTCTATCTATTTGACGTCGTTTGGCAAAGTTTCGACGGGATCTGAAGAGCCGTTTCAGAGATTTTTGGGAATCTATAATTGTTCTACCATACCGACCGCGATGAGGTGTCATTCCCTCTTAAGAACAGAGTTTGTTGATGTAACACAATTAAGGTAGTCCTATCGCTTCACATTAGTCATACCACTGATCATGCTTGAGACTTGTACAATTTATATTTTTGACATATGCCAAAAAAAATTTGTAGCAACCAATTTTTCCATGTGTAAACTGTTTAATGAATGTTGACATTTGATTAGAAAAATGAAAAAATAGTTACTCCAACGAGAACTGGTGCGATGGTCTAGTGGTTAGCGTGCTCGCCACTAAACCAGCGGACCGGGAGGTCCCGGGTTCGAATCCCAGTCGCGTACATTTCGTCGTGAAATGTTTTTCTTCGGCATTTCGCGGCGAAATAAGACTAGTTCCACGACTGGGGGGCGAACTCGATGACCGGCTGTATTGGTATAGGTTTTCCGCAGTTTTCCTATACCCATGACAGAAATGTCATGATGAATATAATACAGAGGGGGAAGTCGGCTGCGGCCGCAACAGGGGGGAACAGGGAGAAAGATGGAGACAAAAAGGAGTAAACAGTAGAGGAAAGAACGGTCATAATGATGGGAAAGAATAGGTAACAAACGCGAAAAGCGTGTACCTAAGGAAAAAACCAATAAAAAATAGTTACTCTAACGATTCGCGCAGTATTTCTAGGTTTGATATTTGGCAATATTGGTTCTATCTCCGTCTCTTTTTACTCAACCAGGCGAGTTTAACCTCCATGCTTTTCAACGTCGATCTGTTGAAACAATGTCAGGTGCGGGAAATATAAAGCGTTGTATTCGGGCCACGACTGGTAAAAAGCGTGGAAAATTTGTCGGCGAAATATGTCGGTTAAAAATGAAATATGTGGGGAAATTCGAATGAGTGAGATGAGGTTAGGACTAAAGTCAGCTGTTGCCTTGCTGTCACGTCTCTTTATCGTAGCAAGTGGTAATAAATCCAATACCGGAAGTTCAAATTAAACTTGATATTACATAAAAATTAGGTCAATAAGCGTATTTTTTTTGAGAGCACTGGATTACTACAAGTGTTAAGTATGTAAATCTGATTATTTTTAAGAATCTGACGGATTCCTACTATTATATACACTTTTGTAGCGACCGGAAATAGGGTTTTTGTATGTCGTGTAGGAATTCCTTCACAAAAATACGCAATTCTAATATTTCTTTTCTCTGTAATTAGGCCGATAAACGACCCTGAAATTTTACACAGACGATTATTAATATATTGAGTGAATCTCAAAAAAAATTATGAAAATCCAATGGATTGAAGCCTGGCGATAGGACTACCTTAAAAGCTTTTTTTACTGATTTTCCTTGCCCCTTTCCGATAATCTCGATCCCATCCACATTTTCGACCCCGCCGCCAATGATTCTCGTCCCAAGGGCGCAGGACGCGTTGAAACCCGATGCGGGAAATGATGTACAGTATCACGTGGGTTTCTACAATCCGCGCAGCTTCGGGTTCATAGTGGGGGTCACCTTGAAACGTCATTCGTCCGAGTGCTCTCGCGCCGGCAACACACAAAGTCCATACCTCCGAAGATTTGCGTTCGTGCCCTTTGTTTTGCATCGCGAGTGCAAATTTGACGCGACAATGGGTGGTCGGTGGTCCAGCATGGACCCGTCGAAGATCGAAGTTCCCGCCATCGAAGCCCTTCTCACGAGGGACCCTTACTTGAAGCCCTACGAGGTCGAAATTCGCAAGAGGTAACAATTTTCACGTTCACTTTTTCGCGCGAGGAAAAATTCGAAATTTCCGTATCGAAAAATAATATCGTCGAAAGGGGTACGAAAAAACAATTTTATTAAATAAATATTCAGTATTCATTATGAATTATTGATGTTGATATTAATTTGTTTGCGGTGAAGATTTTTGAGTTTGCGAATTTTTTGTATCGTAGAATAATTGAGGATCAGGCGACTCTACTTCAAATTTTGGAATTTTTTTTGCGCCTGAAAACTGCTTTTTCGCCCGAAAGGCAGTTTTCAACAAACTTGGAAGTGTCTAGAGCCGGATTTGGTTCAAAATATTTTGGGAGCTAATAAAGGTGTTTGAAGCAAACGAAAACAAGAAAAATTTTTTTACCGCTCCTCAATTATTATCGAACCCGAGTTGGCTGTGGATAATCACGGATCGCGAGAAGCGAAGAGCCGTGGCGCCGATGGTGTTATGAAATTAATTCAGCCTCCGATTACATAACGATTATTTTGACGCGCAAGACGTTCGTTATCGACGTCACTATCGCACTGACACGTCGATTGCTCCCGCCGTTCTATTTCCAGATACGCCTTATTCAAGGATTATCTGGAAAAGATAGATACGGGAGACGGCGATCTTCACAAGTTTTCCAAGGCCTACAACAATTTTGGCATTCACGTTAACGAGGACAACAGCGTGAGGGCTCTGGAATGGGCGCCGGGCGCTCGAGAACTTTTCCTCACGGGAGATTTCAGTAAGACGTCCACTCGGAGACTTTCCATCGGACAGGAACTCTCGAGTTATTCTTACGTCGAATTTTTCAGACAATTGGGACAGAACGAAGAATCCCTACAAGAAGTTGGAATTCGGAAAATGGGAGCTCAAATTGCCGGCCAACGCGGATGGCACGTGCGCCATAAAACATCTCTCGGAGGTAAAAGTCATCGTGAAGAACGAAAGCGGAGAGCTGCTGGAGCGTCTCAGCCCGTGGGCCACTTACGTAACTCAGATGGCCGACCGCAGTCAAGGAGTCACTTACAAACAGAGAATTTGGCATCCTCCGAAAAACGAAGTACGAGACCTTCGGATTACTCCCTGAAACGTGATTTGCCATTGGTGAAGAAAACTTTTTAGTAATTTTTTTCGACCAGGTTTACAAAGCCGTACATCCCAAGCCGAAACGACCTAAGAGCCTCAGAATCTACGAGTGTCACGTGGGCATCGCGACGCAAGAATTGCGGGTCGGCACTTATCTGGAATTCGCCAAAGACACGATACCCCGTATCGTCAAGCAGGGCTACAACGCGATACAGCTCATGGCCGTTATGGAACACGCTTATTACGCAAGCTTCGGATATCAGGCAAGTCTGTATACGTTGCGTCCAAAGATTCGGCCCGATGCGACGATTGTGCGCGAGGGAAAAAGACATTTTCGGGCTTGGAAATTTATAGATAGAGGCGCTATGTCCTTCAATGGCCCGGAATAGAAGCACCGATATTTGTTTCAATCGATTTACGCACATTTGGCAAGCGACAATGTATTATTATCACACGTATCAATAATTGTATATATGTATTTGGCTTGTACAATGTTTTATTACAGTACTCTATTAATATCTGTATAAAAAATAACACATATGTAAGGTGTGCAAATTATTTTTTGTTTTTTTTTTGTGTAGTGCGAGATTTATTTATAAAAGTAACAAAAAGTTTTTTAAAAATGTAATATTCTTTATCTTCTTTGAAGACTCGAAATGCGATAGACTATTTTGTTAATGGAAATCTTGTGGTTTTATAAATTGTTAACTTTACGAAGAAACAAGTGCAAATCAGCGTCTTGCTTTTTTGTAAAATTAAAAATTTGTTCATAAAATTACGATTTTCCAGATTGCATCGTTGGAATGCAACGAAAATTATTATTATCGATTACCCCAAATTTCTTTTCACAGATCTTAGCCACGAAAATCGCTGGAGAAATGTTTTATTTGCTCATTCAGAGATTTATCATCTAGATTTGGAAAAAAAAACAGATTTTTCGAAATAATAAAAAGGAGGCAATAAAGATATAAAAAATAAATTTCATTGTACTTCAACGATGCGAACTTCAAGAGCATAAAATGATGGAGAATATTTTGTTGAATCAAAATTCTTGCAGTAGATTTACAAGCAATTTTCGACTTTATAAAATAACGACAATAACGAATTCGCGCACCTTACATGTGTAGTATTTTTCACACTTTAAATAAAATATCAAATTAAAAAAATATATTCTCTAGGACAAGACATACATATAAAAGAACATGCCTTGATTGATTCATCAACGCCGAGCCAAAACCGCGAAAGCTAATTATACGAAATTTGGACAGTAGGTTGCTTTTGTGACGTAAGCACCCACTAAGAAGGGATTTTCCGAAATTTAACCCTTAAGGGGAGAAATGGGGTGGCAACGTTTGTATGGAAATTTAAAAAATCTGGTCGGATTTACTTGAAATTCGATATTCGGGCTTCTTGACAGAATGAAACACGTATTTCAGCGTTTTTATAAATTCAACCCCGAAGATAAATTCAACCCCGAAGGGGAGAAAGAGGGAGGCAAAGTTCGTATGCAAAATAAAAGAAATCTGGTCAGAAAATTTACTTGAAACTTAGTATTAAAGCTCTTCAACACAATTAATAAAGCACGTATTTTAGCGTTTTTCGGAAATCAACCCCTAAACGAAAGGGGGTGGCAAAGTTTGTACGGAAAATAAAAAAAATCGGGTCAAATTTACTTGAAACTTTGTATTACTGCTCCTAGACACAATGAAATTGCAGCGTTTTTGGGGATTCAATCCTTAAGGAGAAAAGGGGGTAGAAAAGTTTGAAATATCTGTTCAGATTTACTTGACATTTAGTATTAAAGCTCTACAACTTCCACGTGTTCCTTAATGAAACATTTCAGGAGCACATTTCATTAAGGCGGGATATACATTTACAACGATCAAAAAATCGATTTTTTTTTTTTTATTTCTTTAAACGATAGAACTATATATGTAGAATATTTTCCCAAAGTTTCAAAGCGGTATTCGAAAAACTTCAAACGTTACAGCCCGTCAACGCTGTGCCTCACCGCTCGGATTCAGAGCGGGCGTGAACTTCAAACGCGTTTTTCTCAAAACTGCATTATCGAAATTGGCGTGCAGGATTACTCAAAAACTATTAAGCCGATTGAGTTGAAACTTGGTAGAAATATTGATAATATTGGTACCTTCTACTTGACGAGAATTGTTTTTGCAAAATTGAAGAAAAAAAAACTTTTTTAATTCACATTGCAGAAATGTTGCGTGAAATATTGATTTTTTTTGTAAATGCGTGCTATTTTCTTAAATTTGCATTTTCTTCATTTTAATTACCGTCACATAGAAACTATACATGTTCCAACTGAAAAAATGTTTGAACTTTTTTGCAAATCAAAGTCTACGAGAAGCTAGACTGCACGCCGATTCGCAACTCCCGCGGCGACCTTGCTGTAACACTCTGCCACAGCTCCGTCATTCTGATGATGAATTAATAAAAAAAAATGTTTTGTATACTTAAGGCAGTAGACTGGTCTAGAGCGAGATTTTTGACGTTATTTTTGGGTTGGAATAACTTTTAAATCGTTGAAGTTATCTTGATGAAATTTTACATATGTATTTATTATTCCTTTCGGAATGTATCTACATAAAAAAAAAATTATTCAAAATATTTGCATGTAGTTTTTTATTTTTTTACAACATGGTCCGCCGAAAACCGCCTCAATCGGCGCCCACTCTGGGTGATGTTGTATGCATCTGAAAAAAAATATATACTCTCAATCTGTATGAGTATTCTGAGCACTGGTAGCAGAATTAGTGCTTGAAAAAATTTTGTTACAAAATGGCGGCCTGTTAAATTTCGATTAACGATATTTCCTACATTTTCGTGTATTCGACGAGTTATAAAATGTGGGCAAAATTATTGTTCGACTCAATCCTGCTACCAGTCCTCAGAAAGAGGCTACTGACGGTATGTGCAAAATTTGAGCTCGATCGGTCAATTAGTTATCGAGATATCGTGGACGCCGATCTGAAAAACATAGTTCTGAGATAAACGCGTTCAAAGTTTTGATACCGTTAGATGAGGTTTGCGCGCGACTTGCTTATAATTTCTATTACTCTGCTAATTTTTGAAATATCAATAAACGGTTTTCACGAGCGTATCAAGAAAGGACTAAGGAATAATAAAATGAAGAAGAAAATATCGATTTTGTCAAATTTCTAGACCAGACTGCTGCCTTAAATATACTATTCAGGCGTTACCCCCACTTGTAGCGCAAAAAAGGCCTTTTTCATGATTTTTTTTAAAGAAAACTGCAAAACTTTTTTAATCGATCAATATACCATCTTAAAGAACACATCTTGAAGAACTTTCAGTAATTTTTTTATTGAAAAATATTACATTGTTTAGTGGCAAATGGCCGTCAATGAAATAATGTTTTTATATACACGGTTTGCGGTGACCAACATTGCGGCGAAGTGGATCGTCTGAAAAAAAAAATGCGGATGGATTTAGTCAAATATAAGTAAAAACTAGTCTTTAATCGAAGGATTTTGAAAAATATTCATTTTTCACAAAATGGCGGACAGTCAAAGTTAATGGTTCGATTTTAACGAAAAAAACGGCCGTTTTTTGGCTATAAAACGGCCATTTTTTTTCGAAAAAAAATCGAACGATTAAAGACTACATTTTTATGTATTAAATAAGCCTGCAAAATTTCAAGAAGATCGGTTCATTAGTGTTCGAGTAATCTTGGTCACCGACTTCGGAAATGCCATTTTGAGAAAAACGCGTTTAAAGTTTCAATTTCAGTTTACACGAAGAAAATATTTTTTTTTGTAAACTTACATAGAGTCATCTATTCCGGGCCCGTTTTTATAAATTCCAGTCTATTATATGAACGTTGTGAATGCCAGGTATACGACCCTTTTCATCGAACAATGCATTGAAGGTCGGAGGGAGGGTCGAGCGCGCCAGACGGCAGACTAGCCGGTCGTTTACACAACGGATTCTTCTCTTTCAACGCTCATATCTCAGTCAATTTTGTTCGGATCGACTTGAAATTTTCAGGACATATTCTCAGATACTTATACTTCAAAAAAATGCAATAAAAAATCGATTTTTTCAAAATCGCAAGTGGGGATAACCCCTTAAAGTATACCTAAAGTTTGATAACTAGAATAATTATTTCTTAGTTTAAAAAATCCCTCAATATTGCTCATTTTTTCCTGTCTAAATATATACAAAATGAAGTATAAATAATTTTCCATTATCGCAGGTAACGTCGTTCTACGCCGCCTCTTCGAGATACGGTACACCGGAGGAGCTGAAGGAGCTGATAGACGTAGCGCACTCGCACGGTCTCTTCGTGCTCCTCGACATGGTCCACTCGCACGCGTCGAAGAATACCCTCGACGGTCTAAACATGTTCGACGGTACGGACGGTTGTTTCTTCCATTCGGGGAGTCGCGGCGACCATCCGCTCTGGGACAGTAGACTTTTCAACTACGGCGATTACGACGTGTTGAGATTTTTGCTCTCGAATTTGCGATGGTACGTCGAGGAGTACGGTTTCGACGGATTCAGGTGATTATTCATTCCTTCCGTTGAATATCCTCCAAAAATTTCGACATTTTCGAATATGAAAGATAGAGGATAAATTGACAGATTCGACGGAGTTACGTCGATGCTTTATCACTCGCGCGGTGTCGGTCAAGGCTTCAGCGGCCATTACGACGAGTATTACGGCCTCAACGTGGACGTCGAGGGTGTCGTTTATCTGATGATAGCGAATTACATGCTGCACAATCTCTATCCCGAGATGGTTACGATCGCCGAGGACGTGAGCGGCATGCCGGGGATCTGCCGGCCCGTCGACGAGGGCTGCGTCGGTTTCGATTATCGCCTCGCAATGGCGATACCCGACAAATGGATCAAACTCCTCAAGGAAGTTAAAGACGAGGATTGGGTAATGGGCGATATTGTTTGGGTACTGGCCAATCGTCGATGGATGGAAAAAACGGTCGCCTATTCGGAGTCACACGATCAGGCACTCGTCGGCGACAAGACCATAGCTTTTTGGCTCATGGACAAAGACATGTACACCCACATGAGCGTCGTCAGCCCACCAAATTCTGTCATCAGTCGGGGCATCGCGCTGCACAATATCATCAGGCTCATCACTCATGCCCTCGGTGGCGAGGCTTATCTGAATTTTATGGGTGAGCGCGAAACAAACGAATGAGAATTTTGCGAAATTTGGGTGAAATTTGTTCTCTCTTTGGTGCGTCGCGTACAAAGATGTTCGCTTTTGTCTTTTCTTTTTAATTCGGTATATAAATTTTCTGGGGATTATTAATTTATAGCTTTTTCATAGTTGATTAAAGTTTTTAATGGAAAACTATAATTTCGTATAATGTTCACTAAACAACTATAGTTTTATATAATTTTGACTAGAAAATTATAATTTCATATTGACGCTGCTTACGAAAAGTAGCACGATTCGAAGTTCTTACGAAAGCTAGCATGATTATGCTTTCGCCACGGAAACTAGCACGTTTCCATATTCACCGCGAAAACCAGCATGAAACTAGCTTGTTTGATTTTCACTGTCAAAACTAGTGTAAGTGGAGTAAGTTTGAAACCTTAAGGATCTCATCGCTCGTACGATCTAACCAAAAAGAGTTTTGATGAGAATTTAAAGTTCTTCGTGCTCAGGTAAAAATCTGGAAAAATAAACCAATAGTATTTTTTTTTAAATACGACAATTTTTTGCCTAATGACATTTTAATTTTATACTCGTTGCTTTTATTAACAATGTGGTAATAATCATCAATTAAAATCGATAGAAGTAATTATTAAAAAATAATAATATCGACATTGTAAATATAATGAAATATTTCTTGTGATTTTCTATTAAAAAATAACGTTATTGAAAATATCATTCAACAAATTCACCGGAATCTTACAGATGGCTATCGTCGAATGTGTTTGAAAAATCTTGCTGATGTTCGATTGGAATTAAACCTCTGTTAAGCAGTAAATCTTTTTTTTTCTTGGTGCAAGAGGCAATTGTTTGTCTGACATCTGTTTTAATTGGAACATTCGAACATCATCCATGTTTTTGTTTTTTTTTAAAAGATTTTTATCTCTCGTCCTTGGTCAAAATCATATTTAACGTGGATTGTATCGACGTAAGGTTGAATGGATATTTCCCGAATACTTGCAATTTTAATTGAAGTCAAATTAACATTTTTTGAGAGATCTAAGAAATCGTAAATTTCCGATTGCGGTCAAAGGAATTGGAGTAAAAAAATAGAGGTAAGGCGTAAAAAAACATGGGAGGAAAGTCGGAAACGATTCCAGTGTCACTGAAACACGCTAATTTTCGCGGTGAATATCGAAACTTGCTAGTTTTCGTGTCGGAAGCCAAAATTTTAAGTTGAACAATTGAAGGCCTTTCTCGACGAAGATCGATGTCAGACTTTCGAAGAATTGTCTGACATGTTAACCTTACTAAAATGACTATTAGCAAACGTTTACATAATCTTATATGTGTGTGTGTGTGTGTGTGTGTGTGTGTGTGTGTGTGTGTGTGTGTGTGTGTGTGTGTGTGTGTGTGTGTGTGTGTGTGTGTGTGTGTGTGTGTGTGTGTGTGTGTGTGTGTGTGTGTGTGTGTGTGTGTGTGTGTGTGTGTGTGTGTGTGTGTGTGTGTGTGTGTGTGTGTGTGTGTGTGTGTGTGTGTGTGTGTGTGTGTGTGTGTGTGTGTGTGTGTGTGTGTGTGTGTGTGTGTGTGTGTGTGTGTGTGTGTGTGTGTGTGTGTGTGTGTGTGTGTGTGTGTGTGTGTGTGTGTGTGTGTGTGTGTGTGTGTGTGTGTGTGTGTGTGTGTGTGTGTGTGTGTGTGTGTGTGTGTGTGTGTGTGTGTGTGTGTGTGTGTGTGTGTGTGTGTGTGTGTGTGTGTGTGTGTGTGTGTGTGTGTGTGTGTGTGTGTGTGTGTGTGTGTGTGTGTGTGTGTGTGTGTGTGTGTGTGTGTGTGTGTGTGTGTGTGTGTGTGTGTGTGTGTGTGTGTGTGTGTGTGTGTGTGTGTGTGTGTGTGTGTGTGTGTGTGTGTGTGTGTGTGTGTGTGTGTGTGTGTGTGTGTGTGTGTGTGTGTGTGTGTGTGTGTGTGTGTGTGTGTGTGTGTGTGTGTGTGTGTGTGTGTGTGTGTGTGTGTGTGTGTGTGTGTGTGTGTGTGTGTGTGTGTGTGTGTGTGTGTGTGTGTGTGTGTGTGTGTGTGTGTGTGTGTGTGTGTGTGTGTGTGTGTGTGTGTGTGTGTGTGTGTGTGTGTGTGTGTGTGTGTGTGTGTGTGTGTGTGTGTGTGTGTGTGTGTGTGTGTGTGTGTGTGTGTGTGTGTGTGTGTGTGTGTGTGTGTGTGTGTGTGTGTGTGTGTGTGTGTGTGTGTGTGTGTGTGTGTGTGTGTGTGTGTGTGTGGATGTGTGTGTGTATATATATATATATATATATATATATATATATACTGGCCCGCAAAAAAACTCCCCGATTCGGGCTCTCACCCCTTGAAATATTACTCGATAATGTAACAAAAAACCCGCAAAAGGAGCGCTCTGTAGATTAATTCTAACAGGTGACCCATGAGATTTTTTTATTCTCCATTTCATTTACACGCGATTAACGTTTTTTTTTCCAATGCAAACCACTTTCAATAAGTGGTCTGGACCAATCAGTGGGATTATTATATATAGTAAACGAATTTATAGCTCGAAATTAAAGCCTTTGTAATCATGCATCTTTTCTTTTCAATCTTGATCAACAAGTTTCGAAGATTGAAAAGAAAGAATGCACGATTACAAAGGCTTTAATTTGGGGTTATAAATCCGTTTACTATATATAATAATCCCGCTTTGGGGATTATAATTTAAGGTTATGAATCCGTTTGCTATATATAATATACAGGGTGTCCCTCTTATCTCTGCCACCCGAAATAACTCGGCAATTATCGACATAACAAAAAAAATTTCCAGACACCAGTTGTACGGTGTAAAGCGAGCCATCAAGTGCGACCAATTTTTTTTTTTCGGTGGAGGCCCTGACGCACGTTGAAGGTCACCTCCACTTTTTTTAAACGGAATGGTACATTTTTTCCAAACATCTTGTGGAGCACCGCAAGCCGCATAAAAAACATTAAGAGGTCAAAGTCGTTCAAGGTCATTCAAGGTCAGTATCAATGATACAAATCTAAATATCTCGGATCGCTACCAAATATTTGGTAGTGATCCGAGATATTTAGATTTGTATTTCATTTTAATAGGTGACCTTGAATGACCTTGAACGACTTTGACCCCTAATGTTTTTTATGCGGCGTGAGGTGCTCCACAAGATGGTTGAAAAAAAATGTACCATTCCATTTCAATTGGTTAAATTTAAAGTGGTGGTGACCTTCACTGTGCGTCAGCGCCTCCAACGAAATTAAAAAAAAATTGGTCGCATTTGATGGCCCCCTTCACACCGTACAACGTTTGTCTGGAACATCTTTTCGTGACGTCGATAATTACCGAGTTATTTCGGGTGGCAGAGAGAAGAGAGACATCCTGTATATACTCGTATAATATATACATACATACATATATAGTATAAAAAAATATTAAAAATTTTAGCTCTTTAACTCAATTTTAAGTGGTATCGCTCGATAATTCTATTCCTCGTTTTCATTTGCACGGAAAATTCGCTCTCTACGTTGAAACTCGAACAGCTCAACAACTACCGAACAAGCGTCGATATTAAGGCCTTAGGCCACAGTAACGAGTATAAAACCATGTGCGAATTTAACATTTTTTTTCGTATGAAAAAGTGATTCACTCATAAAATTAATTACACATCTATTTAGTATGAATATCAAGCTGTTATAAATTTTTTTTTTTTTTCGATGTACAAAATGGCCGACTACTTATATTTTGTTTTGTTGTCTTTTTTTAAGGCGCTCCGCGGCGTGACATTTAGCATCCACAATTTTTTACCTAGAACAAAAAACAAAAATTCTCGTCAATCTACATTAGAATACCTAGAGAAGTATGTACGGAATTTAAAAAATATTGTTTTATTCAAAAGTTGTAGGTATTTGAACTTAAGAAATGAATTTTCAGTGAAAAATTTCCGTACGTACTTACCTGCGAAATGCAATTAGGAACATAACTTTTAAATTTGAAGTAAATCGAGTGAAAATTGTTGAAGTTATTTGTCACGCCAATTGGAAAAAAGCTGTTTCGAGAAGTTTCGAGTAGTCGGCCATTTTGTACATCGAAAAAAAAAACAAATTCTAACAGCTTGATATTCATACTAAATAGATGTGTAATTCCTTTTAGGAGTGAATCACTTTTTCATACGAAAAAAATGTTAAATTCGCACACTATTTTATACCCCTTACTATGGCCTAACTCCTTAAAATCGGCAAATGCAATAGACCGATTCATTTTAATTCTCTTTTGTCTCTTGTCGCAGGCAACGAGTTCGGGCACCCCGAGTGGCTGGACTTCCCTCGGGTCGGCAACCAAGACAGTTATCATTACGCCAGGCGCCAGTGGAATTTGGTGGACGACGAGTTGTTGAAGTACAAATTCATGAACAATTGGGATCGCGAGATGAACATGCTGGAAGCAAAGCACGGCTGGTTGCACTCGGACCCCGTAAGTTCGGTCGCCGAAACATGTGATCGGCAGGCTGGGAAGTTCTGGAAAGTGATCCCGGATCGCGAGATCGTTTCACGTGCCATTTTTGTGTACACAGGCTTACGTCAGCTGGAAACACGAGGACGACAAGGTAATAGTCTGCGAGCGAGCCGGTCTCGTGTTCGTTTTCAATTTCCACACGAGCAAATCCTTCCCCGACTATACCGTGGGCGTTTACGAGCCGGGCGTCTACAGAAACGTTCTGAACAGCGACGATCCACAGTTCGGGGGTGAAGGACGACTGGACACGAGCATCGATCACTTCACGAAGCCCGAACCGTTCGCCGATCGTCCGAATCGCATGATGATATACACGCCCTGCCGCACAGCGGCCGTCTACGCTCGAGGTTAACAACTTTTTACGAGAAATTTATTCAAGCCAAACACCCTTCGAACTTCTGAAACTCGAACTTGTCGCTTTTTCAGCTTCCTGAGTTTCGTTTCATCGGGGCAGATTGGTGCCTTGAGAGGCTTGATCGACGCTGAGGCAATTCGATTGGATTAACGATCACAAGGATCGATAGCAATAGGCCAATACGATCGGTAGCGATGGATCACAACGATCGGTAACGATACGTCACAATGATCAGTAACGATAGATCGCGACCGCGTTTTTTTTCCTAACGTCTATTTTTACAGTCCACGGCATAATCCAAAATGCTCATCCTTAATGCCAAAAAAGGATGGAAATCGATATTTTTTATAGAATATTGTGAAAAAAAATACTCGGCGCCTTCGGGCGCGTTCCATGTGATACGTCATTTGCACAATAAAAATATTGTTTGTTAAAAAAAGGGCCAAGTATTCAAATATTCAATTATCCGTAATGTGTTCCCTCCCACAATAGGGTATTTCACTCTATGTAAGAAAAATACTAAGAATGTATAAATAAGGTGGTTTTTGCAATCAGCAATCGAATAATGTTGGTTTTAATTTATAAAACACAAAATAAATTTTATAATCATTTTAGAATAAAATATTTCTATCTGTTCAACGAACATGCGAAACGGTTGTCGCCATAATGGATTCCGACGTGACGGAATTGACATAGTAAACAAAGAAAGCGGTAGACGTATTACTCTCTAACCTGTGAAAGAAAGCGTTAGGTATATATTCGCGTTTGTATAGTTAATTGCAAATTTTCAAATAGTTATCTGTACTCCAAAAAAGAACAAATAAGTTTTGTCGGACTATGACTTTGGATCGCTTCTCGCATGTTTTAAACAAGTCTTCCTCAAATTGATATCAATTGGCATTTTAATCCACAACTTTCCCGGTGTTTTCACACTAGTATTCTTACGTTTAGGAATAACACACCAATGATAGGAATTGTAACTAACTTTTGAGCCGGCTGCCAACCCCGAATAATCAAATTTTCGGTTACGTAAAATAAATAAATTTCAACTAATAAATATATGGAATGCATATAACTGACTAGAAATGTTATTGATCTTTTTTGTTTATCTACATCGCGAATGAGCTATTAACCAAGTTGAAATGTGGCAAGCGCGCAATTTAGTTCTCAGTAACTGGTATCACTAAGCTCAGATACGAACTCCACATCGTGAGCGCGTAGCTGTCAAACGTTCTTCGCGAATTCCGTTTTTCTGTTCGGCGAAAAGGAAAGATGGAAGGGAAAAATGCAAACCGAAAAACAGTACAATCGATGATTGAAGCAAGTACAACCTGGAAAGCGCCGGAAAAAAGTAGTTGAGCCGAAAAAGAATGTGCAGTCGAGGGACGACGCGTAATTGATTTGAAGGTTATGTCGAAACAAATGCACTGCAGCTTCTGTAAAGAATGATTCAAAATATTTAAATACTCGTTCTGAAATCGCGGTAAGATTTTTTTAGCAAGGAAGCAATAGTTTGTGTGTTTCAAATTTTGGCGCCTATTCAAAATGGCCGACTTGGCAGCAGCGTTGCCACGTGCCGTAGGGCGCTTTATCGTTTTACGCGAAACTGCTGAAATCGCGGCCTTACATACAGGTCTGGAAACGACGGTGGTGGGGGTAAGTCCGCTTAATGGTCGCGCTTTTCATTCCGATCACGGCCGCGAGGTGCGTGACGATAGATAGGTATGCTGTGCAACGAAGACAGAACACAATACAGAGTAGCATTCTGTCTCTCGTTCTACCATATAACGCATAACCCTAACCTCATTACTCGTATTTATTCCATGTTTCGTAAACGGTGTTTAATTTATTCACGAAAAAAATGGAAGTACATGTTCTACATGATGAAAGATAACTAATTAACGCTTCATCGGTTTTAGGTTAAAATGTAAACTGAACACTTGTAAAATTTAAGTGATTCTGATGAAAATGAATGACATTCTGTTCAATGCGGACACAGAGGTGATTTTGCCAAGTGGATTCGTTCTGAGCTTACACTTACAGTATTTTGTGTTCAATTCCCTAATCGGCGTTTTTTTTTCTCTTAAATTTATTTCCGATGTACACAAATCACTGAGTAATAAAGAAAGTATAGAAGAAAACCCCGAGCAAATATGTAAATCGATTTCGCTGTGGTATTCAGATTATGTCCCACACCGGGTCTCGCCGTACCGATCGATAGCAGCGCCGCGCAGTGGCGTTGAGGCGAATAAAAAGCTCGGTCAATTAGGGTACTACTCCCCACCATCGAAATTCGCCATCGTTTCCAGACCTGTTTGTAAGACCGTGGCTGAAATTTCCTGTTTTATTTCACGAATATCTCGATAACGAAACAGACAAAACACTCTACTCTTCGATGAAATTATTCATATAAATTAAAAAAAAAAATTCCGCCTATTTGCATTCAATTCTTACTATTTTATTATGTCGCGACAGTCGTATTAGAGTTCCCATGAAGCTTTTGCTGTGTCGCCCGTGTATAAGAGCCTAACTTCAATAATTAATTGCTCAACAATCACGCAGACGAAGTACTTTAAATTTTACGAGTCGTAACACCTGTTCGCAAATACCGTCAATAAATTTCAGCAAATTCTTACTATTTCGCGATAGCTGAGTAACCTCAACCAAAAAAATGTACGTATTCACAATTGGCATAGCGTCAATATTTACTATGAAAGTAACGTCACGAACCGATGCAGCATGGCGGCTGATGCATTCAAATTTGAAATGTCAAATTTAAATGCATTTTTATGATACTTATCGACTTCATAAAATCAAAATCAAAATTCTAGTAGTTTATTACCACCAAAGGATCAAATTGCGCCACCTGTTAAAAAAGGGAGTAATACCCTATCGAAGCCATTTCGTCCTACAATGTTTTAATGTTCCCTACATCTAGAGACACTGTACACAGTTACGTATCGTCGATGTTGAAGTTTGCAACGATAGAGTGCAACGAAAATTCTTTTCCCACCATTTCGCCATTTTCCGTACGATACAAAATCTTATCCGGCAAATTTGAGCTGTAGATTTTCGATCAGTATCCTATAAACCGTTTGAGTGCTTTTCGTAGCCCAAATTTGTCGAAAAAATAAAGTTCGAAGTCCGAACTTCCGTTACGTTTCAAACGTCGCAAACTTCAATATCATTACGTATCGAGACTCTTCAATTCCGATTCGTTTACGTCGTAATCGCGCATCTTGTTCTCCCAAATCCACCAGGTGTTGAGCAAGCCCACGTCCACGATCCTCCTGTGAAACGTGACGTAGCGGGGCCTCAGGTACGTGCAGGTGGCTCTGTAATTGGCGCACTCCCTGTCGTAGTCGTCTATCCACACGAGCGACAATATTCCCAGATTCAGACGCCTCACCAGGTTCTCGGCGTAGCAGCGTTCCATAAATTTGATGTGCTCGACTGCGCTGGGATTGCGCACGCTCTGGCCCACGGGAATCACTCGCATTGTGTTCCTCAGCAACTCTTGGCGGAAGGAAACCTCGTCTGGATTATTTTTCACCAGGTAGCAGGCGCCTCCTAGAACTTAATTCCGCAAGTAAATATGGTAAGAATCGAATCCTGCGACATAATAGGCTTACCAGTGGCTTTGAAGCAAGCGCGAACTGGGTCCGCCTTGCAATTCTTCACCACGTCCACGGCTACCTCTTGATAATCGAGGTAAACGTTTTTCCAGAATTGGCCTAAAATTTGAAGTAATTGGGAAAATTAGCGACGCGCGAATGGACGAAAGCTGATTTATATTTAAAATTAGCCTTCCAGCCGCGGCTTCGCTCGCGTCGACTTGTGTTGAATGCTCCTTGAGGCAGTTGTCTGGTGTAGAAGTTTGACAAAATCGATTTTTTTTTTCATTTTATAATTCCTTAGACCTTTCTTAATACGCCCGTGAAAACCGTTCATTGATATTTCAAAAAGTAATAGAAATTATAAGCAAGCCGCGCGCAAACCTCATTTAACGGTATCAAAACTTTGAACGCGTTTATCTCAGAACGTTTATCTCAGAACTATGTTTTTCGAATCGGCGCCCACGATATCTCGATAACTAATTGACCGATCGAGCTCAAATTTTGCACATACCTTCGGTAGCCTCTTCCTGAGGACTGCTAGCAGAATTGAGTCAAACAATAATCTTGCCCACATTTTATAACTCGTCGTATACCCGAATATGTATGAAATATCGTTAATCAAAGTTTAACAGGCCGCCATTTTGTAACAACATTTTTTCAAGCACTAATTCTGCTACCAGTGCTCAGAATACTCATACAGATTGAGAGTATATATTTTTTTTTCAGATGCATACAACATCACCCAGAGTGGGCGCCGATTGAGGCGGTTTTCGGCGGACCATGTTGTAAAAAAATAAAAAAACTACATGAAAATATTTTGAATAATTTTTTTTTATGTAGATACATTCTCAAAGGAACAATCAATACATATGTAAAATTTCATCAAGACAACTTCAACGGTTTAAAAGTTATTCCAACCCAAAAATGACGTAAAAAATCTCGCTCTAGACCACTGCCTTAAGGTAGTATGAGCGCGCGCTTTTGATTTCTATAGATTTTGTTCAAATTTCAACCAGACATTATTCATATCATTATGCATGTTTGAGTGAAATTTCAGAACAGTCGACTATTTAGATTGGGAGATAATGGGTTTTGAAATTGCAACTTTTAACGCTGCAGGGTCTGCATTGAAATTTTGACAGAATAATTTTCGGTAAAAAATATTTGTCCCCTATAATAAGAAGACATATGGCAAAACAGCAGCATTCCACTTATCCAATGACGCGAGTTTGGGCGGCATATTTTAAATAATACTGCAACACAAATCTTTATTTGGAAGTAATTTTTAATCCAACAAGATTTTAATTAATGATGAATGAACCAACACTTTTATTTGTTTATGAAGATAACATGAACAATATAAGATATTAATATCTATAATGCAAGTATTTTTTGTATGATAAAAGTTTTTAACTTTCGAAACACAATAATTATTTTTTTCTCGGAATATTGAACAATACTGTTCTGCGGTGTTGCCATATGTCTTCTTATTATAGAGGAAAACAATTATTTACGAAGAATTACTTTGTCTTTACTGAATGTTTTTAGCAAAACTGAATAGTAAAGGCAATCCAAACTCTTTCCCTAACTAGGTTGCTATCTAATCATAATTTTTATTCAAAATTTACAAACACAATAGAGTGGTACAACGAATTATGCAGTCTGACTTTCGGTCAATGCAGACCCTGCAGTGTTAAAAGTTACAATTTAAAAACCCATTATCCCCCAATCTAAATTGTCGACCGTTTTGAAATCTCACCCAACATGCATAATGATATGAACAATGTCTGGTTAAAATTTGAAAATCTATAGACATCGAGAGTGGGCTCTCACTACCTTAATGAAATGAGCTCCTGAAATGTTTCATTAAGAGGAGCGTAGGGGTTTGCGCTTTTGAAAAATCGATTTTTTTTTGTCTTTTCTAATAGTTTAACATGTCAAGAATATAATCCCAAAATTTCAAGTCAATCAGAGCAAACCTCTCGAAGTTATTGACTACTTAGTCCCGCTCCTCTAACACTGTAGCTCCGACTTCTCTAAACTTCAAATGCGTTTTTCTCGAAACCACTTTTTCAAAGTCCGTGTTCACTGCCATTTGAAAACTACATGACCGATTTATTTCAAACTTGGTACACAATTTCTACATATAAAATACCTCCACCCAACGGTTAGTTTGAGATTTTTTTTTACATTAAGAGGGTTTTCCACCCCCAAAATGGCGGAATTTTTCGTGAAAAATAGCACTTTTCACTTCACATGACCACCAAAAATTTAGAAATGAAAAAAAAAGTAATCAAGGACCGTTAGGGGGAGGATTTGATGATACTTTGACTAAATTTTAATGGTACTTGATTTCAGATAATTTCTAGCTGAGATACAGGGAACACCGCGAATCGTGTTTTTCCAAAGACGTTCTTGGAAAAGCTTTGTCACCGGCTTGTTTGTGCATATTTTCGCGTACAAATTTCACGGAATGTTCTTGAAATGACAATTAACAATGTACAAAAGGTTTAAATAAATTTACTCTATCCATATAGATGAAAAAAATTCGCGAGTGTTTTTTTTTCACGCCGAAACCCCTACCCTCCCCTTAAAAAATTAGAGGGTCCCGAGTGCCGGTCCTCTAGGCTATAACCTCAAAATGCAAGGCCCGTGAATAAAACTCACCCCATCGTTCCACGAATGTCCCTTTGAACCTTTCCGGAGTCTCGAAATTCTTGACTTTGTCAATAAATTCGAGTCGCTTCGTCCGCAAGTCATTAAATGTTCTTTGCACTCGGTCAAAACCGAGGGTTCTACGCAAAGCCATAACAGCACTTTGTTCTCGCTCGTCGACTGAACCTTCACGCAAAAACTCTCCGAACTGTCATCGTGCGCCCAGTTGTTCTTTTTATTCGGAAAATTCAAATCAATCGTTTTAATTCGTACTAATTCATGTTTTTCCTGCTTTTGAGTTAACAACTGAGTAAAAAGTACAGTTGAAGCCTCGAGTTGACGAAGTTGATGAAAATAATGGCCGATGCAACGTGAAGCTAGTTACTCACGTTCACTTTTCTGGACAATTTATTCAGAGAGTATTAAATAATCGTGCAAATAAATGAATAATAAAACGAATTATAGTACTGATTGATTACAAAATTAATCTCGCTGGACTAAACGGAGGATTCGACATAAAGAGAAGCGAAATGAGCTTCGAAGCTGTACCGCTAGATGGCGCCGCGGCGTGATTTCACGGACAAGCTGGGATTCCCGCGCTACGATCGCCCCATCCGATTTCGCTGACACTTTGTTGCTCGAAATCTGAAGCGCACCACGTGCGATAACGGCCGCCGTTTCGTCTCATGGTTCCTTCAGGGTCGTGAAGATTTATATTCCCGGCGCAGAACGATCCATCCGGCAAGATATGTAGTAGGAATTAAGACCTCTAACCCACCGTATCTTACGAAATATTGTGGTAAGTTTACATATCTTCGTCGCGGTAAACATTTTCTAGTACGAATATGAGGCTTTCTTTGTGTAGAGTGCTGAATATATTTATATTCATTTCTAGTTAGAAATTATACAAGAAAAAGTCCTATTGAGGGGTTCTTCGAGCGTTAACAAAGAGTCCTTGGAGGAACTGAAATTGAATTATACGTTAAAAATGAAACGCATGTACCCGTAGGAGCCTGTAAGGGCCTACACACTTGAGGGGAGATCCCCTTCGGCACCTAAAAATAACAGAATTTTGAAGATTTTTTTGTGTTGAAAATATTCATATAATCGAAATTTTATGGACATATTATGTCCTTTAATTTTACCATTTTTTTTTTATTTAAAAAAAGGCGCCGTACTACACTGGCTTCCAAGACGGTGTCGCCTGAGTTGTTCCACGGTGTACAACCTAGCGTCTGGTACATTGATTCGTAACATCAGAGCTAAGAAGTTTTGGATTCCTGAGACGCACAAGCTCTATGTAAACCTAAAAAACCCGTAGAAAAGTTGAAATTCGAAAAAGCGTAAGTGTGTAAAAAAGTAATATTTTTCATGAAACTTTGACTATAGTATTTTTCTAATGAAAAAGTAGTCGTTAAAAATAATTTTCAAGAAACTTTAGGTTCACGCAGACAGTAATTATGTTATCTGAATGTGTGCAAAATTTTTAAACGATCGATCAGATAGTTTGTGAGTTACCTTGTACAAGGCTCTCGAAAGAGGAGTTTTCAGAAAAACGCGTTTAAAGTTTCGAGACTCAAAACTGGTGGGGCTAAATGGCCTACAGACTAATCTGCGATTGCGAACCCTTAAAGTAGTCCCTCAGGTCATGAGCTCTTCCTTACGTTACAAAGGAATGTCCTTAAGGCGTTTGGCCACAGTAACGGGTACAAAATCATGTGCGAATTTAACAATTTTTTTTTTCGTACGAAAAAGTCATTCACTCATAAAATTAATTGAACATCTATTTAGTATGAATATCAAGCTTTCAGAAAAAATATATATTTTTTTTTTCGATGTACCAAATGGCCGACTAATATTTTCTTCTATCTTTTTTTTAGGCGCTCTGCAGCGTGACATTTAGCATCCACAATTTTTTACCTAGAACAAAAAACAAAAATTTGTCAACCTACATTGGAATACCTAGTAAGTACGTACGGAATTTAAAAAACATTGTTCTATTCAAACCATCACTGCCAAATCATAAACTGTTCATAAAATGAAAAGTTTTCGATTAATCAGAAATTCCGTACGTACTTCTCTGCGGAATACAATTAGGAACATAACTTTTAAATTTGAAGTAAATCGAGTGAAAATTGTTGAAGTTATTTGTCACGCCAATTGGAAAAAAGCTGTTTCGAGTAATCGGCCATTTTGTACATCGAAAAAAAAAAATATTTTCTAACAGCTTGATATTCATACTAAATAGATTAATTTAATTTAATTAATTTTAATGTCGTCAAGTTTTAATGTAATTAATTTTATCAGTGAATGACTTTTACACACGAAAAAAAATTGTTAAATTTCCACATGATTTTATACTCGTTACTGTGGCCTAAGGGCCTTAATGTAACAACTTTTATATCAATATCTATAATATAAACCTATCGAAAAAAAATCATGAAAATAGCCTTTTTTAGCGTCTAAAGTGAGAAAACCCCTTGAGTTATGGTCTTCTAATTACCTTCAAGAATCTTCCAGTGATTTTTGTAGCCTGAATGGGCCAAAAAATTGGTCAGTATGAAAAAAAAAATCGTTGCATTGCAGCGGTGCGAACTTCAGTACCATGATTATCCATTCACAACAGGACACACTGTATACATGCGTATTCTTTCTCTACCATCCATTCTTAGCTCTCCAATTTTACCCACACATACATGTGTCACATCCGGCCTCACAAAATTCTCAACGCCAATAATTCACATTTCCCCTGCCGTGTATCATTTGTCCCATCTCGTGACCCAAAAATTTTCAATATTAAAATTCCAACAAACACAACTACTCTCCATTGCATCTAATTTCCAAAAATGAAATTTCGCTCCTCACAAATAAATGATATTCTTCAGAAAACCCACGGGCTTACAATTGGGTCATGGACGAATCGTCGGATCCCCTGGCGACGTCCGTGCATATCTCGGACCAAGGCTCGGACGAGGTCGCGGAGCATCCGTTGGCGCTGATCGATCCTGGCGATCTGGATCTACCGAGCCAAAGATGGGGATTTTGCTGGCTGAACGATCGTTCTTTGGCTATCTACGAGGTGACCTCGCCGGTCGATTCGTCGGCTTTGCGCATAAGAAAGCACGTGCACGTCGATCGGTCCAATGGCGTTTGCACCTCCTACGTTTTGGATCGCATGATCAGCGAGATAACCGCGGTGAGGGCAGTTGACGTGGAGCGTTGCGTCGAGGAACTTCACATGATGCACGTGTGCGGCGGGGGACCAGCCGCGTCCAGATTTCCACCGAAAGTCCATGCCAACGCCCGTGTCGACGTTTACGGCAAATGGCGTCACAACTCGTGCCGAATAATCGTACCGTGGACCGGACTCCCGTGCAACGCTTGCGAGTCGCTGGAAAACGAACTCGCGGAAATGGAACGAACGAACAAACGGAAGAAAGTGGAAGGCGACGCTCCCAAGAGAATCAACGTCGCCAATCTCAGCCACAGGAAACAGAGCCAGATCATTCTTTTGCGCAAGCGGCGCAAATGCTGGTACCGAAAGAAGAGAAACGCCGAAAAAGAGATGAAACTCATCGACGACATGATCGCGGAAGTTGCGGAAGAGCCGGATCGCATAAATGATGAAAACGACGATGATGAACTATGACATATCACAGTTCATCGTGAATCGTCACGAAAATTCGTAAATCTTCACGAAAATTCGTAAATCGTCACGAAAATTCGTGAATTTTTGCGACAAACTCGCATTTGCCTTGAAACAAAGATTTTCTATGTTTGTCCTCGTTGCTACTGCTCCCTCTGGTGGACTCGGGCGTTTGGGATGTTGACATAATATTCAACATAATTGCGGGATTACGCAACTGATCGTAAATGAGCGCCTTTTTTTCTTCCATCGTTACGTGTTTTCGTGCCTTTGTGAGGATATGCGGGACGGAATAAAACGAAAACAAAACTACGTTGATTCGACACCCTGAAGATGAGAGAGAAATATTATAGACTAAGAAAACGTGACGTTGGTTAACAATGTAATTGTATCAGCAGCAAAGCTTATAAAGTATGCCGTGGGATAGCACAGATATGAAAAATAAACGTACGAGATGCTGGAAGTTGCTTTCGTTATGGAGCGGTTGATGTTAACTAAGATAATTATTCGTCAGTGGTAAACAATTGTTTTAAAATTACCCGAATTTATTAGCAACGTTGAATAATATTTAGACTCAAAGGATTTGGTAAAATTATTGATTGATGACGGCCATAGTTACGGATATAAAATCATGTGCGAATTTAACAATTTTTTTTCGTATGACAAAGTCATTCACTCATGAAATTAATCACACATCGATTTAGTATGAATATCAAGCTTTTAGAATTTTTTTTTTTTTCGATGTACAAAATGGCCGACTACTCGAAACTTCTCGAAACAGCTTTTTTCCAATTGGCGTGACAAATAACTTCAACAATTTTCACTCGATTTACTTCAAACTTAAAAATGATGTTCCTAATTGCATTTTGCAGAGAAGTACGTACGAAATTTCTGATTAAACGGAAACTTTTCATTTTATGAGCAGTTATAACGAAATTTTTCACTGAAAATTCATTTCTTAAGTTCAAATACCTACAACTTTTAAACAAAACAATATTTTTTAAATTCCGTACGTACTTTTCTAGGGATTCTAATGTAGATTGACGAAAAATTTGTTTTTTGTTCTAGGTAAAAAATTGTGGATAATAAATGTCACGCCGCGGAGCGCCTAAAAAAAGATAAAAGAAAAAATTAGTAGTGGCCATTTTGTACATCGAAAAAAAAAATTCTGAAAGCTTGATATTCATACTAAATAGATATGTAATTAATTTTATAAGTGAATCACTTTTTCATAGGAAAAAAAATGGTTGATTTCGCACATGATTTTATACTCTTTACTCTGGCCTAAGGTCTTAAGGCGGGATATACATTTGCAACGATCAAAAAATCGTTTTCTTTTTTTTCTTCAAACGATGGAACTATACAGGGTGCCCCAGCAGTAACGTACACCCTTCTAGCATCTGGTAGGAAAAAAAAATCTGAGACGAGAAGTCCTCAGTCATTTTTTGATCAGACGCATAGATAATTTGGAATTAAAATAAATAGCCAATCACGTGCGCGCAACAGCGGAAAGGCAGCGTAGAGGGGTGGGATAGGGGAATGCGTTGTAATTGCGTGCGCCTGAAAATGTGTACCGAGGGAAAATTCCGAACGCTGTGTGCAGGTGCACACACACACGCGCATGTGCGCACGTACATTCACACTAGGACACACACACTTGCATACGCACTTAATCACACACACACACACACTCTCAATTACACACACGTATGCACACATGCTTTCGCAATTTTCCCTCCGCACACATTTTCAGGCGCACGCAACTACAACGCATTCCCCTATCCCTCCCCTCTACGCTGCCTTTCCGCTGTAGCGCGCACCTGATTGGCTATTTATTTTAATTCATAATTAATTATCTATGCGTCTGATAAAAAAAATGACTGAGGACTTTTCGTCTCAGATTTTTTTTTCCTACCAGATGCTAGAAGAGCGTACGTTACTTCTGGGACACCCTGTATATGTAGAAAATTTTCCCAGTTTCAAAGCGAAATTCGAAAAGCTTCAAACGTTACAGCCCATCAACGCTGTGCCTCACCGCTCGGTTCCGGAGCTGGCGTGGACTTCAAACGCGGTTTTCTCAAAACTGCATTATCGAAATTGGCGTGCAAGATTACTCAAAATCTATTAAGCCGATTGAGTTGAAACTTGGTAGAAATATTGGTAATATTGGTACCTTCTACTTGACGAGAATTGTTTTTGAGAAATTGAAAAAAAAACTACTTTTTTAATCCACAGTTTACAGAAATGTTGATTTTTTTTGTAAATGCGTGCCATTTTCTCAAATTTGCATTTTCTTCATTTTAATTACCGTCACATAGAAACTATACATGATCTAACTGAAAAAATGTTTGAACTTTTTTGCAAATCAAAGTCTATGGGAAGTAGACTGCACGCCGATTCGCAACTTCCGCGGCGACCTTGCTGTAACACTCTGCCACAGCTCCGCTATTTTGATGATGAATCAATTTAAAAAAAATGGTTTCGGATACTTAAATATACCACCAAAGTATACCTAAAGTTTGATAATTGTAGAATAATTATTTCTTAGTTTAAAAAATCCCCCAATACTGCTTATTTTTTTCCTGTCTAAATGTATATCCCGCCTTAATTTACGTTATATTTTCAGTTTAATTATTAATTTCTCATGGGTCTGCTTAAAGTTGGGCCCCAAAAAACGGGTCGAGATTTAATAATTTATGATGAGAGTACTGGGATGACGGGGTCGATACTCTACCCCGTGCACACTATATTTTTCGAGACACGATGTCACAAATGGGTCTTGGAGGGAAACCTGGTCTTCAAAATTTTCTAGGCTTTCAAAAAATTTGAAAAAAACTGAGTCACTTTCCATAGTGTCTAGAACCCAGGAGCTGCGAAAGTTAAAAGTTTAACTTAGCTCGCGGCCGGAAAAAAGAGGAATTTTCGTAATTTTTTCCTGAAAAAACGTGTACAGTTTTTAATTTTTTTTTTACATTGAGGAGTATGGTTTTAAGTAGCCGAAAATGTTTGTGTTGAAAAATATTAATTGATGTGGTAGATACAATGATTTGTGCAGCTGTTTGAAAAAAGTTCTCCGCGGTGACCACTGCTGCTCGGAAACAAATCATCAGAAAAAAAACGCATTTAGTTTCTGCATTAAATTATCTAGTACTTGGACGGAGGATTTAATGAAATATTGATTTTTTTAAAAATAGCCGCAGTACAAAATGAAAAGTGTCGATTCTCGGTAAACAAAAATAAGCATCGAAAAAAAAAATTCCTTCGTTCAAGAATTGCTTTTTAATATGTGAAAGAAAACTTGTAAAATTTGAAGTTTATCGGTGCAATGATTTTTGAGATGTGGTCACCGATTTTGAAAAAAAAACTTGTTTAAAGTTCGCTGGGTCGCGCAACCTACCTATAAACGCCCATAATTCCCTCAATTTTGAACGGATTGACTTGAAATTTCCGCAAAATATTTGTGAAATGTTATATTTTGAGAATCCGTCGAAAACCAAAAATGAATATTTTCACGAAATTCAACCAGGTATGAGCCCTTAAAACTAGGTGTAAGCCCTTAAAACTAAGTAAAGGCTCTTAGGTGTGACTCTTAAACTAGCTCCTTAAAACTAGGTGTGACTCTTTAAAAATAGGTGTAAGCCCTTAAAAATAAGTGTAAGCCCTTAAAAATAAGTGTAAGCCCTTAAAAATAGGTGTGAGCCCTTCAAACTGGGTGAAGGCCCTTAAAACTAGGTGTAAGCCCTTAAAACTAGGTGTCAGCCCTTAAACTAGGTGTAAGCCCTTCAAAATAGGCGTACGCCCTAAAAACTAGATATAAGCCCTTAAAACCATTAGTAAAAATTGAATTATAGTCGAAACTGCAGAAAAACGGGTAAGTTCGAATTGTCGACTGTATCTTCCAAGACCCAGTGTACACGCAGGCGTAGAACATAGTCTTGCCAAGAATGATTGCTTTTGATCTAAAAATATTGCTAAACAATGGAGTTATTTTTCAAACAAAGTGCTGCCATTGCTGCATGGCCAATCGGTGTAGGTGCTCCCGGCAACTAGGGTCACCTTAGACATAGAACCTACTTTCAATACAATAAGACTTTCGTATGACCACTTTTCGGAAATTAAAAAACTACGAACCTGGCAACTTGTAGAAAAAGTTCAATTTTCGACCAAAAAAATGCAATTTCACCCATTTGTCATCAACAAATGTATAAAAATACAGCAAAATAATCCTTTAACACGTTAGAAAATGTTATCAACTCCGTCTGAATTTTCAGTCAATCGGAGACTTGATTTTGAGATGGAATCTTCAAATCCATTTCTCAGCGAATTCGTCATTGGCAGCACTGTCCGAAAGTGGTTTGTTTTCGGCTTAGCCTGCGAGGGAGCGATGAAAATAATAAATACGCGCGATGCGATTGCGATCGGCGTGTGTACGCGTGTGAGAGTCCGAGAGGTCGCCGGCGGTCTGAGTTGCTGTAAACAAAGCAAGCGCTCGTAAAGTCGCGAAACAATGAAGCGAAAGTGTTGCGTTCCTATGTGCAATTCGGCCGCCAAGTGCACCACTTGCCAAGTCGGTCTGTCCTACTTCAAAGCGCCGAAGGAATCGTCGCTCACGAAAAAATGGGAACTCGCTCTGGGCCTCAAAGAGCAGAGCCTGACACCGCGAGTTCGAGTCTGCAGCTCGCACTTCCGGAAGGCCGATGTCGTCACGAAGAGATTCGTCAGCTTGAAACGTCCCAGTACTAATAGCAAGGTGAGCACGCAAAAATCCAAAAAGCGCATATCGGGCTTGATCGATCGAAGTGTTTTGTTTTGTTTTTCAGATGATTCTCGAAATTTCGAAACTCGAACGCGAAGCCATTCCCACGACGTTTCATCACGAGGCGCGACCGTGCGGCCATAGAGTCAGGCCGGCCAACAAGCAAGTGTCGTCGACGATGAAATCATCGCGATCCGAGGGATCGTCCTCGGCACCGGCGTCTTCGCAGAGCGACGACGACGAGGATGAGAGCGACGAGAGCTCGGGCGACGATGGACGCGCCGAGAAAAGAAACTCGCGACCGACCCGACGAGATTATCGCATGCTCGCTCGAAGCGTCGAGCATCGCTCGCTGCGCCGACAAATTCGAGCCTACGCGAATTTGGAAAAAAAGTGGCTGGAAAAGTCGAAAGCCCTCGACAAACAGATCCGTATGCTCGGCAACCGGATACGCGAGCTCGAGATGGAAGAACTCGAATCTCACAAGAGCCAATGAAAAAGTTACCGTTCAACGGCGCTTTTTTCGTTTTTTGTACTAAGTACGATGCTTTTCAATAAATAAATGATGAAGTTTAATAGAAATCGGTATAGTAATATAGGTTGCAGGTTATTAGTTCATTTCCAGTTCCCATTTGGATGGGTTTGCGTTTAAAGAGGTTGCTCAGCTAACGCGAAATAGTAAGAATTTGCTGAAATTTATTGAGGATATTTGCGAACAGGTGTTACGACTCCGTGTAAAATTTCAAGTACTTCGTCTGCGTGATTGTTGAGCAAATATTGAAGTTAGGCCCTTATACAAGGGCGACATAGCAAAAACTTCATGAGAACTCTAATACGACTGTCGCAACATAATGAAAATAGTAAGAATTGAATGGAAATAGGCGGGAAAGGGTCTTGATATTTTTATGAATAATTTTAACGAATAGTACAGCGTTTTGTCTGTCTCGTTATCGGGATATTCGTGAAATAGAACAGGAAATTTCAGCTGATTCGCGTAAAACGATAAAGCGCCGTACGGCACGTGGCAACGCTGCTGTCAAGTCGGCCATTTTGAATAGGCGCCAAAATTTGAAACGCACAAACTATTGCTTCCTTGCTATAAATTTCTTACCGCGGTTTCATAAAGAGTATTTAAATATTTTGAATCATTCTTTACAGAAGCTGCAGTGCATGTGTTTCGACATAACCTTCAAATCAATTACGGGTCGTCCCTCGACTGCGCATTCCTTTTTTCGGCTCAACTACTTCTTTCTGCCGCTTTCCAGGTTGTACTTGCTCCAACCGTCGATTGTACTGTTTTTCTGTTTGCATTTTGCCCTTCCATCTTTTCATTTTCACCGAACAAAAAAACGGAATTCGCGAACGATGTTTGATAGCTACGTGGTCACGATGTGACGTTCGTATCCGAGCTCAGTGATACCAGTTACGGAGAACTAAATTATGCGTTTGCCACATTTCAACTTGGTTAAGGAGGTACACTAGCTTCAGCAAAATGGTGATAGATCAATAAAATTTGGTGAATATATTCTTTAGTATTATTCATGTAGATACAAATTTCTTCAGATTTTTTGGTTGTGCCGTTTTCTTACAAATAATTCACAAGCGTTTATTCTTATACCCGGAATATATACCTATATCTATAAAAACGCTATGCTTATACACGTGAACTTCAATGTTCAATTACTCGATAACGGCACAATGAAAAAATCTGAAAAAAATTGTATTGACATATATAATACTAAAGAATATATTCACCAAATTTTATTGATCTATCACCATTTTGAAATTTTACCATGGTTTAGCATGGCAACATTGTATGAAGCTGGTGTACCTCCTTAATAACTTATTCGTGATGTAAATAAACAAAAAAGATTAATAACATTTCTAAACAATTATATGCATTCCACATAAGCTCGGGGGATTGTCATTTATACCCATGTCCGTTTTAACATATTTACCCTGCAATTTTTAATAGAAATCAGTATTTTCGGTGAGTGAACTTTCCATTCGCTGATTTTCAAGTAATTCGAAACGCAAAAACTTCGAAGTTCACAATGTTTCAATCGCGCGCGCACGCCTGGCAAGGCGGGTGGCGCCACCGCGCGGATTTCGAGCGAAGCTCGTAACGAAACCGCTGCGAAAACTCGATCGGTAACCAAACAAGTTGCGAGCTTACGAAACGGAATCGTAAAATCAATTACACGCGATGATTTTGGCAATTGGTATGACATTTTTTGCGGATTGTGTTTTTTTTGTTGAGTAAATTTTCAAATTTCACAGTTTTTTTTTTGACGAAACATCGAATTTACAGCATCTCGGATCGCCAACGAAATTCGCAATAAATCGTAGAAACCGAATGACTAACGAAAAACGAGCGCTAAAATTGATCATATCATTTTTGTGCACGTAAGCAGAAAATCATTTACAAAAGCGCTTTGTTATCTTCCGGGACGTGCCTCCCCCGGCACAACCACGTAGCTTGACTTTTTGGGCCCGCGGTATTTGTTTCCATTACGCTCGGGCAACATCGCGCTCAACGCGTCACCGATTACAGGCCTGAACAGCCCGAACGTAATCGGAACAGCCGAGACGAAACTTCACATTTGAAGATCGAAGAAACAACAGCGATATGAATCTTTAAGAGCACGTGCTTCAACATAACCTCACAAATTTGTGAACGAAGTTTTCTCATGGCTGGTTACGTATTTCAGGAAAATGAAAAGCATCAGGCTCTGTAGAATTTACTGACGGAGAGCTTGACAATTTTCTTCTGCCCTAAATATTATCAATTGCTGAGAAATCGTTGTTCGAAAATTTCAGTTTTCACTTGTCACGTGGTACGTCTTCTGGTCCGCCTCAAGGGGGCTGATCGAGGCGTCTATCGAATTAAAAAACAACAATCGTGTTTTTCAAAGCACAGGGCTGGATTTTTTGCAAAGTTACATTGACAAAGCAAACTTTAAGGCCTAATATACCTTTAGAAAAATTATGGTTTTTTTAATTGGCTTAAATGATACATAAACATCCCAAGAATGATATAGTCCAAAGAAAAATGGGTTTAAGTGGGTTTTTCTTGAAACTATGTTTTCAAAATCGGGCGGACTTGTGGCTCCTACAATTGGCAACCGATCGACTTCAAATTTCATCTGTAGCTTCTTAGATAGATTTTTTACCGAAGTACACACGATTTTTACGATCTCTTAATTATGACGGTTTGTATAAACAAATTAAGGGGCTATACCAGGGTGAACGCTGAAAATTTTGGTGATTTTCGGGAATTTTTTGGAAGAAAAGTACTCAATTAAATGTTTCGGAAAATTAAGAATATATTTGTCTATATTTGACCTATATTACATAATTTTTTCATCGAAAAATATTGAGATCCAAGCGACTTATGCGCTGCCTTCGGAGGCGCCAAAAAAAAGTTCCTCCACTGCTGACACGATTCCGACCGATTGAGTAGCTGAAACCGAAAAAGGAAAAAATGTCGTTAAACTGGAAGGTATTTCCTGTACAATGACGTAGGATTTTCGAAAAATATCAAAATCTAACAAAATGGCGTAGTTATGAAAAAAAGTCTGTTGTCTTGCCTATAAAATGGTCGTTTTTTCAATGCCAAATCGTCAATTTTCATCCAATAAAAAATATCCTACGTCATTGTAGAGTAAATATATTTAAGAGTACTCAGTTCAAATTTCAAGTCAATTGGATAATTGTTCTTTGAGTTACAATGTCAGCAAATTTGATAATCTCATTTTGAGAAAAACGCGTTTAAAGATTTAACTGTCGATTTTTGCAAGATAAAATGACTAGAGATACGGCCTTGAAATTTTCACAGGATATTCTTGAAAGTATAAACAGTCGAAAAAGGCAGAAAATTCGATTTTTTGACAGTGTCACACTGGTATAGCCCCTTAAGGCCGTTTTTTAGTCTCAAACACAACTTTCTTTCGAAATAGTGGCAAATCTGCAAAAATCGATATTTTGTAATTATCCTGTGTACTTCGCTAGCAAAGCGAATGTAGATTGCGAAGAAAAAAATATTATTTCTTCTAGGTGCTCATGTACGTCTCAAACGAGTCCGCCTGTGGAGAGGCTAGAAAAGTTCTCTTTGTGCCAGCCACCGAGCCACCATTTTGTATATTTTTGGAAAATAAAAAATTGTATTGAGTGCCTACAGGTATGTAAAAAAACCTTCCAAAGAAGCATTTTTTTCAAGCATCCAAAGGTACATCACGCCTTAACGGGGGATGTACACCTAGATGGTCGCGGTCGAGGATTCAGAAGCTATGAACATTCCGTCGACCGTAGACCTACAGTATGGGCCAGGTTTCGATGATTCCATGTAAGTTGACAAATTTCATGATTTTTTCATTCCCAAATTTTCAAACGCGTTTTTCTCAAAACCACGTTTTTCAAATCGCTACCCAAAATTTCTCGAAAACCAATGAACCGACTGCCTTGAGGTTTTTTGTGGTTATTCTGTACACCATTATCTAGTACTTGTCATATGACTTTTTTCCCGTTATTTAGTTTTTGTTTTATAGGCAAAATAATAACTAATTTTTGGCCCAAAAATCACTATTTATGTTCAAACGTCCGCCATTTGGTCATAAATCGATATTTTCAAAATCGGCTATGACAAGTACTAGATTATAGTATCTAATTTAATAATCTTTTTGGTTTTTTTTTCAGATGATTTTTGAAGAAACGCCAGTGGCTACCGTATGCGCAGATTTTTTTACGACGCTCCAAGGATCATACAATATCCTTGTATATTTTTGATATTTTTAAATAAAGAAAATTAAACATATTTTTGAATGTATATACTTTTAGATAATTAAAATCCCAATCCGAAATTTCAAATAGTTTTCCTTGAGAAAATTCACAAAAATAACCCTTTTCCGGCTCCTAGGTGTATATCGCCCCCGAAAAATTGCGTAGTCCGAAAAAGAGTGAGGTTATGTCGATTTCCGAAACGCCGCTTCGTTCGCGATCGGCGATCAAACAAACTTCACGAGAATAATCCTCGCATTCGTCGTTTACAAATAACTAGTTAAAAATAGGCAAACTCAAACAAAGAGACGCTCCGTTTTGTCGCAGGCGCGAGGCGCGGGGCCCGTAGCGGTAGACGCGCCCCTGCCTCGCTCGGAACTTCGCGAAAGTAGTGGGGAAAACACAGAGTCGACGAACACAAATGCGAAGGCGCAAATGTCAGCCGTCTGATTACGAGACAGGTGGAGGGTGTATAATGTGACCGGTGATAGGCGGTTCGATATATTCCTTTCAAAGCAAATAAAACAGAAAAAGAAAATCATCGAAAAGCAACAACAATAATTGTCCCAATAGCGAGTTGCTGCGCGCGATGGAGGGCCAGCAGGTAAGCGACGAAGAAAACGGAGCGAAAAAATTGCTCCGAGTTCGCGATTAATGCCACAAGTGACTGGAACTCTCATATTCGTGACTCACTGACCATTGTCCATGCGTTGGCACTTCCCACAAATTTCGCGCATCCTCGTGTACTTTTCGAAAAACAAATTTAATTCAACGTCAATTTGAAAAATGTAAATAGGAAGGAAAAAAAAAATTGCAGGTGAGAGCCCTTTACGATTTCTCCGGCGAACCCGGCACCGCCGAATTGTCCATCGTGGCTGGCGAAATTCTCACAGTGACGAGAGACAACGTGGGCGACGGATGGTGCGAGGGCTACAATCAGTCGAACAAGGCCGGACTCTTTCCGGCCGCCTATGTCCAAATCATCGAACCTACGACCCCTGTGCCAGGTACACGATGAAAGGCTTTCCATCGTTCTTCAATGGAGCGCGCTTCTTGTGGGGTGAAGGCGATGTCTGCAATGTCAAAAAAAATGAGCGTGATATTAGGTGTACAACTATGCTTCTGCCGTTTCTTTCTCCTAAACTTGAGGCATTATTCTTAAAAAGTGATAACCTATTTGTGCTTCAACGTACTGTCCATCGCTAGCTACTACTTTTTCCCATCTATTTGGCAATTGTCGCATACCATCACGAAAAAACGATGCAACTTTTGAGGCGATCCACGAGTCGATCCATTTTTGGACTTCTTCATAAGAGCGCAAATGCCGATCAGCCAGGCCGTGTGCCATCGATCGAAACAAATAGTAGTCGGAAGGAGCAACGTCTGGAGAGCACGGCGGGTGGGGTAAGCCCTCCCATTTGAGCGTTCCCAAGTATGTCTTGACCGGTCTTGAGGCACGTGGCCGAGCATTGTCATGCTGGAGGATAACTTTGTCGTGTCACTCTTGGCACTGTGGCCGTTTCTCCTTCAATGCTCGGCTCAAACGCATCAATTGCGTTCGATACCGAATTCTTCATGCGTTTTGCACGAGTCTTCATCAAGTAACGCCTCCAGTTCGGAATCTTCAAAAATGTTCTCTCTTCCACCGCCATGCCGGTCCTCGATGTCAAAGTCGCCGCTCTCGAAGCGTTGAAACCACTCACATGTTCTTTCACTAAGAGCAGGCTCACCGTCAGCACTTGAGAGCATTCGATGCGCCTCAGTCGCAGTTTTCTTCAAATGGAAGCAGAAAATCGAAACTTCCCGCGAATTACGAGAATTTGACTCGAAAATTGACATCTTCGATCGAGAATGAATTTATCATGCAAACACAAATTCACTAATGTGGTGCTGTCGTTTTCTTGACAGATGTCCAAGCTTACTGTGTGACATTTTTCATCTGCCTATGTCGACCAGCACTTACCGCAGCAGCCGTCTATCGAAAAACGGCGGAAGCAAAGTTGTACACCTAATGTTTTGATGTTTACTTGTCCTGATGGGTGGCTTCTATATTTTTTTGAAATTTTTGTTGAGGGTAAAATGAGCCGGAAAATGTGCCGCGGCTCCAGCACTGGCAGTGGCTTGCACAACATTGAGCGGGTGTGAGCAAGAGCTTAAGGCTTAAGTACACTCGCTTGAGCTGAAGCTTAAGGCTTAAGTACACTCGAATATTAAGGAAAATGCGAGTGTAAGTCCTTGTACAAAGCCCTTATAAGCGAGTGTAAGCCTACCCTCACTTTAGAGAGAGGAACGGGTTACACCTAGCTCGTGGCTAGGAATTTTTGGAGAAATTTTTACTTTTTACGTTAAAGCGGATGGTTTTAAGTATCTTTTACAATTTTTGTATTGAAAAATATTTATAAATGTGGTAGATACGATGATTTGCGCAAACTGCTGTTTGAAAAACGTCCTTCGCGGTGACCACTGCTGCTCGGAAACAAATAATCCGAAATTTAAAAAACGAAGGCGTTTCTTTTTTGCATTAAATTATCTAGTGCTCGGACGAAGGATTTAATGAAATCTTGATTTTTGGAAAAATGGCCGCAGTCCAAAGTGAAAGTATCAATTTTCGGTGAAAAAACGCTATATTTTTGTTGATAAAAAAAGCATGCATAAAAAAACCTTTGTTTGTAATTTACTGTAATTATTAAAGTAAAAAAAGTAGTTAAGGTAAACGCCCATAACTCCCTCAACTTTGACCAGATCGAGTTGCAATTTTCAGGGAATATTTTCGAAATGTTATGTTTTTAAAATCCGTGGAATACCAAAACGCGAACGAAAAAAGGGTAAAGCGCAGGAGGGCGGGCGGTCTCTTAAAAAAAATCCTTATAACTCGGTAAATTTTCAAAATTTGTACAAAATCATCGCTGCAAATTGAAGTGGAGACCCTGATCTATAAAATTACGGAATACCAAAATCTCATCATTCGAATCTCAAGCATACGCCAATTTCTCGATAGAATATATCGAGGTCCAGTCAAAGTTTCCTCCAAATGAGGACTAATTAAAGTTAAAAATTAATTAAACTAATTAAACTTCAAGTCATTTCGACCCCTTAAGAATCTTCAAGCGGCTCAGGCGAATATCAATTATAATAATAACAATCGAGTTTTATTTGCACAACTTGCTTTACAAGTTTTTTCAAATGGTATCAAATGGCGGAAAAAGAATGTCTCGCTTTACCGCTTAGACTCGATTTCGAAAGTTCAACAGGGTGAACTTTTTTCACACCCGATATTATTATCTAAAAGGCTGAGTGTAATTTTTCTCTTCCGATACACTCCAATCAATGTGTCTTAAGGGAGAAGATACCTTAACTGGTAGAAAAAAATACTGAATTTCATGATCTTTTTCTTAAAGGACATATTTTTTCACCTTTCTTGAGACTAGGGTATGTTTTATTACCGCTTTTGGCTGTTACGTAGTATTTTTTAAAATTAATCTTTAAAATGGCGAAGGTATGGCAGTCTTCTAAGCGGGTTACGGCGGATATTGTCATACGTTGTGACACGTAGCGTCGGCGGGATTAATCCGAAAAAAAACCAACAAAGATTATTCTCTGTTAACACTCATACGCAGAATATGAACCAAGAAAAAGCGAGAAATGTTGGAAATCAATGAAATGGTACGCTTTGAAACCAACATATTGAATTTTCCGAAAAAAATGACTACATTTTGCAATAAAAAATACTTTTTGAAAAATGTTTGAAAACATTTAGGATCATGTTTTAGACTTTTAGATTTTTAAAGAAATCTTTTCTTTAAAAAAACCACGAAATTCAGCAAAAAAATTTCCTCGACTAAAAATGTCCTCCCCTCTTAAAAATAAAGAGCGAAGTGGCATCCCCAGTTTCGGCCGTTTCTCATTCTCAATGTTGTTTTTTGGCACAGCGGTGAGTCTCACGACATCCCAACAGAGTTCCGGAGACTACTGGGACGACGACTGGGACGACGACTCCGAGGTGGGACAGACGCAGGCCTACGTACCGACCAACCATCACCACCAGGCGCAATCGGCGTCGCTGCAGTCCAATCAGACCGCGGTAGACTACAATGACTCGATATCCGTGCAGGGCGTACACTCGGTCATACCGGACCGGAGTGTACCCAACGTACCAAAGAGGAATACCAAGTTCACGACTCTCATTAAATCGAGCGACAGCTTTCTGCTGGGTACGAAACTAACACCCGTGCCCGAAAACGAGAAAGTCTTCATCGAGGAAACGGACGGCCGTTGCACGTGGCTCCCCACCGGCGAATCTTACAGCTGCGTCATCACATCTCCAAAGAAAGAATCCAAGCTCAAGGGACTCAAGAGCTTCATCGTTTATCAGCTCACACCGACGGTAATCAACTCATTTGTGTTTCCTGAGTGGTGAGGGACGTCGCAAATCGCTCCAAAGAAATGAGAATTTGGCCATATTTTGCCTGCTGGGCGAAAAAATTCACCGTTTATGTATTGACAGTCGCAGGAGCTTGTCAAACACTATTGTCTTGATGTTTTTTTTAAGTAATTGAGATTTATTGAGCAAAAAACGGGTCGGTTTTCAATTTTTTTTTTCTGACAAGAGTATTGCGACGACGAGGTCGGCGTTTCAGACACAATTGATCAATAGACTTGCCAAGTTTGAGTTTTTTTTAAATTGAAAAGTATTGATAAACAATGACGTTATTATTATTTAAAGAAAGTGCTGCCGTCGCTGCGTGGCCAATCAGTGGAGGCTCTGCTGCACTGAGAAAACAGTTTATTTAGACTTATGCGCTGCCTTCGGAGGCGCCAAAAAAAAAGTTCCTCCACTGCTGACACGATTCCGGCCAATTGATTAGCTGAAACCGAAAAAGGAAAAAAATGTCGTTAAACTGGAAGGTATTTCCTGTACAATGACGTAGGATTTTCGAAAAATATCAAAATCTAACAAAATGGCGTAGTTATGGAAAAAAGTCTGTTTTCTTGCCTATAAAATGGTCGTTTTTTTCAATGCCTAATCGTCCATTTTCATCCATTTAAAAATATCCCACGTCATTGTAGAGTAAATATATTCAAGAATACTCAGTTCAAATTTCAAGTCAATCGGATAATTGCTCTTTGAGTTACAAGGTCAGCAAATTTGACAAATCTTATTTCGAGAAAAACGCGTTTAAAGATTTTTGCAAGTTAAAATGATTAGAGATACGGCCTTGACATTTTTACAGGATATTCTTGAAAGTATAAACTGTCGAAAAAGGCAAAAAAATCGATTTTTTTTAAGCGTCACACTGGTATACCCCCTTAAGATGTTGGCCCGGTAGTTCTTTGAGATAACAGTCGTACACTTATTACAAAATGAATATATGGTAATCATTATAATATGTCCAGTTGAATCAAACATAGCCCTGTTAATAGTGAGCAAATAACTGTTAAAAAATCGACGACTCGTCTCAAATAATGATTTGTTAATAGTTAACAAATCTGTACTTGAGACAAGTATCGTACATGTGGCAAGACTGTTTACTTTGTACGCTACCATGGCCCTTTGTCGCACAAGCTCGTTCGTGCGCAGACGCGACGTAGATACGATCGAGGTACACTGGAGACCGTGCGTGAGCCCATGTCCACTTACCTAGAGGATATCAGTTTGTGACCGTGAAAACGTGAATTTATTCTCTGCACCGATGGCATCAATTAAGGATTTGCTTGTTTTGTGGGACCTGCCAAATCTTTACGAAACTTTCGAAAGTATACATAGAAAGTATATATAATATTAAATTATGCATCAGCGCAGGGGTGACCAAGACTTCGACCGCGTGCCGGTCGACCGCCTATTTTCTATGAGAGTTGTTCCTTGCTCTACGACGTATTGATACTACCACCTTTGTTGTCCTCCGATTAACGGACTTGCTACTTGTAGAGGAGAAATCGTTGTCCAACGATTTATCCTCTACAAGTAGCAAGGAAGAACTCTCATTTTCTATGAGAGTTGTTCCTCGTACACTTACCCACTAGCTCTATAGTGCTACATTGATTCAACTGCACATTCATCTGCCGACAGTCGATGACTAACTTTGTCCAAATATTCATTTGGTAACTATACACGAATCTTGATTTGTGCGAATATAAAATATCGTTCACTCAACTATCTTTACATCTGGGACAACTTTTCCACTGATCTCATTGAATAAACGCCTCAGTTATAGGAAACAAGTATTTATAGTATATTAATACGAAGCATTGGGTTAGACGAACTGTAGATCTATTGGCTGTTAAGAAAGTGTATGTTTCATCGAAGTGCCGATTTCTTAACTATTGCGAAATCTTTATTTGTGACAATTCAGCGGCTCAAATGAGTGATTTATTAATTTTAAGAAGATATCTATTTCGCCATAGCCAACATTGCCATTTGTTAATAGTTAACAAATGCTGGTACATAGCAGTATATTATTTTCTCAGTGCACGCATTTGAAATTCATTCTCAGAGAATATTTTTGAAGTTATATTTTGAGAATCCGCCGTCAGCCAAAAATCAATATTTCCAAAAATGTCAACTAGTTGTAAGCTCTTTAAAATATTTCTTTAAATCTCAATATTTTCTCGTCGCAGTTCAACAACATTCAAGTGTCGCGACGTTACAAGCACTTCGATTGGTTGCACGAGAGGCTGCAGGAGAAGTTTTGCTTCGTGACGATACCGCCACTGCCGGACAAGCAGATCTCGGGCCGATACGAGGAGCAGTTTATAGAGCACCGGAGAACCCAGCTGCAGGAATTCGTCGACTACGTGTGTCGGCATCCCGTGTTGTCGAGGAGTCGTGTGTGGGAACATTTTATAACGTGTACGGATGAAAAGCGATGGAAGGCCGGCAAACGGCAGGCCGAGAAGGACGAGCTATTGGGCATGAGTTATTTCAACGCGGTGCAATGCCCGGAAGCGCCACTGGACGCGATCAAAGTTGAGATACAAATAGACGCGTTTGCGCGCTTCGTAACGGCCCTCGATCCGGTCGTGCAAAAATTCATGGCCCTAGCGATGGACCAGGGAAAGAAGCATCAGGTGTTGTACAAGCGAGAGTTTCAAAAAATTGGACAGTCCTTCACCTCGTTGGGTCACACGCTGGAGATGGACGACGCGGGCCGGGGCACCCTCACACAGGCCCTCAAAATTACGGGTGAGGCTTACAACGATATAGGCAAGTTGTACGAGGAGCAACCGAAGTACGATTGGGAACCGCTCGGCGACAAGTTTCATATTTATCGAGGAATCATCGGCAACTTTCCCGACGTCATCAGTATACACAAGGTACCTCGACTCAATACACCCAAACAAAATGAGAGTTGCCAGAACAGAGGTTTTCTTTCGGGAGAAAACAATGTGGTGCCAAATGAGGGGTTTGTTTGAACACGATCGTCCCGTGCTTGAAAGTATTGCCGGATCAGAAGTTTATTCGGGTGCCGTTCCGTAGTTGCGAAAAAAATTGTTGCCAAATCAGGGGTTTGGGTTTATGTAGCCAGATCCCACATTTTGCCGATGATTAGTAGAAGAATACTGATTTCTTTTTGTGACACGTTCAAAATCAGCCAGGTCAGAGGTTTTTTGTCGGGAAAAAACCTGTTGCCAAATGAGGGGTTTGTTTGGACCCGGTCGTTTCGTTATTGAAAAACAATGTTGCCGGATTAAAAGTTGATTTGTTCGTTGTTGCGAAAAAAGTGTTGCCAAATCAGGGGTTTGGGTTTGTCTGGCCACAGTAACGGATATAAAGTCATGTGCGAATCTAACAATTTTTCTTCGTATGAAAAAGTGATTCACTCATAAAATTAATTACACATATATTTAGTATGAATATCAAGCTGTTAGAAAATATATATATATATTTTTTTTTCGTTGTACAAAATGGCCCACTACTAATATTTTCTTTTGTTATCTTTTTTTTTAGGCGCTTCGCGGCGTGACATTTAGCATCCACAATTTTTGACGTAGAACAAAAAAAAATTCTCGTCAATCTACGGAATTAAAAAATATTGTTTTATTCAAAATTTGTAGGTATTTGAAGTTAAGAAATGCATTTTCAGTAAAAAATTTCGTTATCACTGCTGATAAACTGCTCATAAAATTAAAATGTTTTCGATTAATCAGAGATTCCGTACGTACTTCTTTGCCAAATGCAATTAGGAACATAAGTTTTAAGTTTGAAGTAAATCGAGTGAAAATCGTTGAAGTTATTTGTCACGCCAATTGGAAAAAGCTGTTTCGTGAAGTTTCGAGTAGTCGCCCATTTTGTATATCGAAAAAAAAAAATTCTAACAGCTTGATATTCATACTAAATAGATGTGTAATTAATTTTATGAGTGAATCACTTTTTCATACGAAAAAAAATTGTTAAATTCGCACACGATTTTATACCCGTTACTGTGGCTTAATCCCTTACTAAATAAACTTTCCAAATACATTTAAAAAAAAATTATTCACTGAAGTCACTATTTATAGACGAAAATGGTAGTTAAAAAAATGTTCTAAAAAAGTGTAGATCTGCGCTGTTGTTGAAATCTCGGAGATGGATCATCCGAAACAAAAAAATCAAGCGGTTTTAGATTTAGTATGTTAAGGGGCCAGTCCACTGTGGAGCCACGGGAAAAGGCTATTTTAGCGATTTTTTAAAAAGATCTTATAAAAGATATAAATATAAAAGTTGTTGGGCTTGATAAATAAAGTATTCAAATACATTTAAAAAAAATTAATTCATTTTTAAGTATAAAAACTATAGTTTAACGTAACGCCTCAAAAATAGGTGGGCTAGGTAGCTCCATCACAACTTGGCAACGGCTTCTCTGAAACAAAAAATCAAAGTCCATTAGATTCAGTATGACACCAGCTACAAAATGACCCTCGGATATAAAGTTTCATCAAAAAATAAAAAAATGGCAGATGAAAAACGAAAAAAGTAAAAGAGTTTGCAGTTTTTCGCGAAAAAAGAATAGAAATCAAAATTTTAAAACCATCGAGGGTCATCTTGTTGCGAATCATGTCATATGTGGTTCAAATTTCAAGAGAATTGGTTTATTAGTTTTGGAGATACGATGGAGCTAGATTTTGAAAACGTTGTTTCGAGAAAAACGCGTTTGAATTTTATACTATGAAAAACTCTCACCTAAACTCAATCGGCAATTCCTGCACCGTGTAAAATCCCTTCTGATTGCTCATCATCGTCGATTTCTTCAAGTCTTGCTTGCTTTCGATTTTTTGAAATTTGCAAAGTGGACTGGCCCCTTAATGGCTATAGCGCACATCATACGATTTTTGATATATGAAAAATTAACAAAATGGCGGACATTTTTCAAAAAAACAAAATAAACGTGTTTTTTCACCGTTTTTGGCAAAAAAAATAGAAGATATCAAAATTAAAAAAAATCCTTGATATGCGCTATAGCTATAGTTGTGAAGGATATGTGGTTAAAATTTCATAAGGATCCGAGAGGGCCGAAACGTAAAAGAAACATAATTTCTTATTTCCATCGTTAACCTTGGAAGTCCTTCACTGGCCGGACCGAAGCCGAAACTCTAGCGATCTCTTATCACCTACACGGCCGCATACTTCTTTGATTCATTTCATAAGGATCGGTTCAGTAGTTTCGAAGATTTTATCAACAAGCCGTCGAAAAACGTTTCGAGAAAAACGCGTTTGAAGTTTGTTTGAGTTACATAAATACGTTTAAAATTTTTTTTAAATGTATTTCGAAAGTGTATTTATTAAGTGTAACAATTTTTATATCAATGTCTATAATATAAACCTATTAAAAAAAATGCATGAAAATAGCCTTTTTCAGCGTTTAAAGTTAGAAGACCGCTCAACTTTTATCGATCCGTCGCTCATTCGAGTTTAATTTTCGTACAGAGCGCGGTGCAGAAGCGAAAGGATTGCGAGCGTCTAGTCAGCGAGCACAAGATGGAGCCGCCACAACTGCGCGAAATGTCGCATCGAACGGACGTGATAGCGCGGGCGCTTATGGCCGAGGAGCAACACTTCCAGACGGAGCGTGAGATACACATCAGACAAACGATGAAGAATCATCTGACCGAGCAGATTGCGTTTTATCAGAAGATCGTCGCGCGATTGCAGGAAGCGTTGACCGCCTACGAGGATTAATTATCCCCACCGTTATTTCCGGTTCGCTTAGCGCGAGAGCAAACGGTCTTTTCCGTTTCGACTCCCCCCCCCCCCCCCCCGTTTATCCTTGGCACGAAAACGCTCTTTTCATTTTCGTCCCCCGTTGTACGGTGCTACGGCGATAATCGCGTGGAAATTGTCGAACGCGTTTCCTACTGCCGATCTCGGAGATGGGCAACCTTCGTATTGGGAACAATTGAGTACGTCGAGGGCCGAGTTTTTCGCCGATCAATGTCAAGAGACACTGATTCTTTTTTTATAACGAAGTTTTGCATCGTTGGAAATCAACGATTTTTTTTCATTCCATTTCTATATTTTCATCATTATCCAAAGCCTTTTTTACAAATCGGGATCGTAAATATCTAATAAGGGTACGTAAAAACGTAGGAAAGTTTTCAGGAATCGGAGAGAATGAATTTCCGTTGCGTTCTTATGATGCAAACTGCTTCTTTTTTTCAACGTCCTGTTAAAGTTGCATCGATTTCGACCGAAAAATATTGAAATCAACGCAGGATAAACTTCCGAAAAGTTACCCCCGATTTGGCTGAAATTTTGCACAGATGTTTCACTTAATATATAAAGACACTCCCCAAAGGGATTTTTGGGGCATACCGATAGTTCACGAGAAATCGAATTTTAACGTTTATTTTTTAGCCCGCACGAGTATATCTATATCGCTCGCCATGGTCGATCGATCACGCGCGCTTACCTCTGCAAGTGTATCGATACTGCTGGGGTAACCCAAACACTCAAACAAACAAACAAACCCAAACACACAAACAAACAAACCCAAACATACAAGCGCAAACAAACAAACAAACCCAAATACACAAGCACAAACAAACAAACCCAAACAAACAAACTAAAAAACAACAAAAAACCGAAACAAACCCAAACAAGTTCGATATCTCGTAAACTATCGGAATGCGCGAAAAATCCCTTTAGGGAGTGTCTTTATATATTAAATGGAACATCTCTGAAAAATTGCACCTTAATTGGAGGTAACGGCTATTCGGAAGTACAGCGTCAACGCAATTTGACGCAGATCCTGGAGAGTCGCGAATAGGCTAGATTTTTTATCGCCAACGAGCGCAAATTCACGACTTTCCACCGAAAACTGTGCCAAGTTGCCCAAATGTCAAAATCTTCGAAAACGACGTGGAACTTGTGAAAACTTCGAGGTTGAAATTCCATTGGGGCACGTGTGAAAAAAATCAGTACCGATTAGCATTCCTCGGCGAAAGGCCCTCGTAAATTCACCACGGAATATAATTTATTAACGATACCATAGAAAGAGAGAAAAACCATATTTTTTACCGCCGTAATATTCTTCTCGAACTTTGTATTCGATGCAAAAGTATTTCGAATCATCGGACACGCTCATTTCTCCGTTGCCAATCAATTTCAGACCCTCGTTTCGTCGAAAAAAAATCATTTTTCTCTCCTGTACTTCGTCACAAATTATTTGGGAATAGCGACGCCCTCGCTGGATTACTCCCCGCTGCGTAACGTTGCGTTATACCTTCGCCTTATTTATTCGTGCTGTGCGCTGGAAAAAATAGTCACTCGTATTACGCGCAGGGCCCAGCGCATGACTCAGGGAAGTTTTGCCAAACGATTGGCGATGGATAATCAATGTAGAGAAGAAAAAAAAACCTGCCGAAATTGCGCGCCTCACGCATTTATCCTCGACGGAACGGGAAAACGATAAAAACGAGGCGGCCGATGTCACAATGAGTTACGATTGCCGCTATTGAGTCGGGAGACAGTCACCAATCGTCGAAGCTGTCAAAGTTTATTGATTTTTTTGGTCAACTATTGTCCGAATGGTGCGCGATATTTATCGACACCGTAGATTCGGAATAAAAGGGTTTTCGATTTAGTTTATTTCATTTTTGAGTCGATACATTAGGATTTTTTAATCATTGTTGCGATTTCGGAGTATACGGGGTATACGAGCGGGCGCGGGACTTTGACATCGTGAACTGTAAAAAGGGAAGTGAAAACACAACTCATCCATTCCAAGAGTTCAGTGTGTGAGCTGCGAGAGTACTTGCGGTGTGGAAAGTACGAAATTCCTTAATTTCTTTAATTATATTACTATTTTCGGTAATTCTTTAGATAAGTGACTTTTCCGAAAAGTGAGCCTGAAATTATTTATTTGCTATTTTCTTACTCATTGGGTTATAAATGATGATATTCAGTCGAGGGAGGCTGAAATTCACCCGCCTGTAAAAAGTTATCGAGTTTCGAAGTTCGCGGAAACACGTGATAAAATAGGGCATTTTTGAACATTTCGACGCCTACATTGTTCTTTTTTGGGTTTGAAAAATTCGAAATTATTTTTAACGATTTTTTGCTCGTAAAGAGAAAAGTCAATTATATGAAGAATTACCCTATTTTATTATACTCATTACATTAATGCAGCAGCTCTCATTCCTTGATAATTAATTGTGTATAGACTTTCCATCGCTCGTATTGGTGACTGTTTTTTTTTCGTCTTTAATCGCAAATTCATTTGAGTCTCGCCCTTTCACGCTGCTCGAATCACTTGAAAGCAATGAAATTATCCATCGTGTATTTTTTTTGCTCCTCTCCCTCGCCCTTTCAATTGTGTATAAACGATAGATTTAATAATTTTGTATATACGTATGTAATGAAGACGTCGCGTCGTAGAATTCGATGTCCGAAGAAATAAGAACAGAAAAAAAAAACTACGCATACGACGATGTGTACCGTGTCTGTGAAATGTTCGATGTGCCGCTGTGTTCTGTGAACCAGAGCGAACTTAAAACAAATCATTGCTAAAAATTCGAAATAGAAATACACTGGTGATTCCCGGGAGGGAAAAAAAATCGCAGGCATGCGATTCCACCCTGAATCATTTCTATTGTCACAGGTGGCTTATTTTTTTAGCACAAGTATATATATATATATATATATATATATATATATATACACACATATAAATGTATACATTTTTGTGAACATTTGTTAATAGAGACCAAAAATGAAAATTCACGAATTTCTCTGTGGAATTAAATTCGTCGGCGGATAATAAAGCCTGAATCATCGTGAAGTGCAAATTGGCTTTTTCTTTTTTTTCGATGTATATTCCTCTATGGGCTTACAGCAAGTTGAAATATTTGAAAATCGCGATTTTTTGTTTTCGAGGGATTCGCAAAATATGACATTTAAAAAATATTCGCTGAAAATTTCAAGTCGATCCGTTCGAAATTGAGGGAGTTGTGGGCGTTTATAGGAAGGTACGCCGAACCGGCGAACTTTAAGGCAGAATATACATTTACAACGAGCAAAAAATTGATTTCTTTTTTCTTTCTTTGAGGGAGCCTGAACTAGAAGGTCCGCAAAAAGGGTTTTTTCGGGAATTTTTTTAGAAGGGAAAAAAACAAGTGAGCCCTGTAAACATTGAGGTATCTTTTCATGTATATTTAAAATGTATAAAAAAAATGTTTCAACATGAAACAATAAATGACTGCAGATTCACCAGCCAATTCCATGTGCGTGTTGCCACTGCAGTCCCCAATCGGCGGGAAAGATGCAGCTCGTAATTCTTGACCGAAACAAAAAAGCCAAGAAAATTTTTAATTGTCATATATTTTTCTTCTGGGTGAATTAATGAAAGCTCAAAAAATCGTGAAATTATAACTTTTTTCAGGTTTGAAAAAAAAATATGTTCTAAAAACGCTTTAACGTGCGATATAAATTATTTAAAGACTTTTTTAATTCACTTAGAAGAGATTTTTATACTGAAGAAAATCAACTTTGGTTTGATTCAATAGGTCGTTTACTTTCTTTTGCTATTACGCCCGCCAATTTGGAAAAATCGTGAAAATGAAAACTGGAAAAAACGCGCTTCGAAGTTTTCAATGGGAGGAAATATCAATATTAAATATCAATTGCTTCTCTGCTTTTGGCCTTGTATTTTCGAAAATATTTACAATTGGCCTCTCTAACTTTGTAAATATATTAGTTTATCGATTTAAGCAATAAAAAAAAACGATTTTTCGCCTTTTTTGCCTTTTTCGACAGTTTATACTTTCAAGAATATCTTTATCATTTATATCATTTATATCAATATAATTTTATATTGCAAAAATCGATAGTTAAATCTTTAAACGCGTTGTTCTCGAAATGAGATTTTTCAAATGTGCTGACATTGTAACTCAAAGAGCAATTATCCGATTGACTTGAAATTTGAACTGGGTACTCTTGAATATATTTACCCTACAATGACGTAGGATATTTTTGATTGGATGAAAATTGACGATTTGGCATTGAAAAAAACGACCATTTTATAGGCAAGAAAACATACTTTTTTCATGACTACGCCATTTTGTTAGATTTTGATATTTTTCGAAAATCCTACGTCATTGTACAGGAAATACCTTCCAGTTTAACGACATTTTTTCCTTTTTCGGTTTCAGCTACTCAATCGGCTGGAATCATGTCAGCAGTGGAGGAACTTTTGTTTGCGCCTCCGAAGGCAGCGCATAAGTCGCTTGAATCTCAATATTTTTCTATGCAAAAATTATGTAATATAGGTCGAATATAGCAAAATGTATTCTTCATTTTCCGAAACATTTAATTGAGTACTTTTTTCCCAAAAAATTCCTGAAAATCACCCAAATTTTTAGCCTTCACACTGGTATAGCCCCTTAAAGTGCCAATAATTGGGCACCTTATGACCATTCTTTTTCAATTCAGTATATTTCAATCTCCCCAATATAAGTGAAAATTTCGCCAAAATTGCACTTTTTTAAACACGCGCTATTTTGTAAAAAACAATTCGTAAAAATGGCTACGTACGACGAAAACTACATTTATGTACAATACAAACGTTTTTTATTCTTACTTTTCAGACCAACCATTGTCAAGTTATCGATCCGGCCGTTGGACTACATTTTTTATACGGAAACTATATTATATCTCAATAGAGTTGATTTTTTATTCTTTAAAATCAAAACTTACACGAAATAAGTTACCTCAAAAACACACATATTCCAAATCGCAAATAAATAATTTAGTAAACAAAAAAATATTGAAAAAATAAGCTTTTTCGACTCGGATCCTCAAAGTGAAAAAATCGAAAACGTGCACACGTTTTCCAGAAAGAATTCCGGAAAATTTCTCTTTTTTCCGGCCACGGGTTGGGTGTAGTGCTTTGCGAAAAACGTTGGGGTGAAAGGCCGTTCGATTATTTATGCATATTTTTATTTTCAACTCAATCCGTGAAATCATAAAAATGTCAAACATTTGTATACTATACATAAAATTCACGTTGAAAAAAAATTATATATATATGTATATTTCACACTCTTAATCCCCGTTGTCTTTATTTGCTTCGTACTCGATTCGTTTTCTATCTAAATGTTTTCTTCTTTCGCTCTCGATCTTTCGTATTCTCTTTTTTTCTTTAGGTCTCCATAGGCACGGCCAATTATTACGCGAATTATAAGCGAAAATTTGATTATAGAGGAAAAAACATTTTCCGCGGATATATATATCTATATATATATATATATATATATGCCTCGAAGCAGGTACGAGTCCGCATCGCGCGCATCTATGAGTCAAAGAAAAAAAAGGAATAGTTTCCGCGACGCTTTTTCGCTTCGCCTTCCCGTCGTCGAGACCTTTGATACATTAGCACCACAGCAGCTATGTCTTTTTTTTCCCTTTCGATTAATTCTCTCGTCTTTACAAAGGTATATCGTAGATATTGGCACGAACGACACTATACACGACGAATTTTCATCAAACGTTTCATTTCGAAGCTTCCGGTATAACGACGTGCGTTATGTATATTCCGGTAACTCGTAGCTCAATTTTTTAAACTTTATTCTTTATTATCTTTTTGCGCTTTCGATAATTCGTAGATCCTTTACGGTACGTTCAGGGACACAGTCGATGTCCTTATTAACGAGAAACTGGTTTTGCGGTGCGGCCACGTAAGCGTGGAAAAGTGAAAGCTTTTTGTTCACATGTACGTGTGTGCGAGAAATTTATTTGTGTACCTTATATAAAGGGTGATTGACTAGAAGTTAGTCACTCGAAAACACCCATAAATGTATTGATTTTCAACGAAAAATATTGATTTTCCGAAATATCGTGGACAAATTTTGAAAAAAATGTAACGAGAAATATTGATTTTGCGAAAAATCTTGGGTAAATTTTGAAAATTTTTTACGAAAATATTGATTTTTCAAAAAATCTTGGACAAATTTTGAAAAATTTTGTACGAAAAATATTGATTTTTCGAAAAATCTTGGACAATTTTTGAAAAATATTTAACGAAAAATATTGATTTTTCGAAAAATCTTGGACAAATTTTGAAGAAAGTTTAACGAAAAATACTGTTTTTTCGAAATTTTTTTCAAAAATGTCGAAAAGTTTTAAACCAAAAATTTTGATTTTAAACGAAAAAAAAGTCGGAAACTTTTCTCAAGTGAAGGTATCAACATTATCGCAAGGTCACCTCCACTTTTTAAGTAAACATATGATTGTTATAGAACTGCTAGTTAAACTTTAAACGCATTTTTTGCGGAGCTACTTTTTTCAAAACGGTGTACACGATTTCTCGACATCTAATCAACAGAATCACTTGAAATTTGGTACACTTATTTGCTGTAATGGTAGTTTAGTCTTGACCGACGTTTTTTTTCTCCAGATTCTTTTTCACTAGTTATTAAAAATAATAATGTAATTTTTCTTCGAAAAATCAAAAGAAAAAACTTTTTTTTGATTATTGAAACACGCTCACAATAAAAAGCTCGGTCAAGTTTTACCCAATATTATCTATTTTGAGAAAAAAAACTCTTTTTTCGTTTCCGATAAATCCAAAATGAATTTTTTTTTAAATGACCCTGATTTTCGGGTCATCACAGTAGCCTAACGCCTCAAAGGGAAACCCCCTTTTTATTAGCCATAAATGTAGAGCACAAAAAAACCAATGACCTACAACATGACAACCTTGCGATGACCTTGAAATAGCGAAAAATTGAAAAACGGTGGTTGAAGCAAGACAAGCAAAAAAGGCGGTGGTTTCAGACCCGGTTTAGAATCAGCCGATTGGCAGAAACGATCCAGTCGCCCGGCCTCCTCGACCGCCCGATTTAAGGGGGGAGATGCCTTAAGGAAAAAATTTGATGATTTTCATGATTTTTTTTAAGAAAAGATATCTCCACTATTTTTGAAACTTAGAGTATGTTTTATCACGACTTTTTGCTGTTACATGATATATATATATATTTATCATCAATATTAAAAAATGACGGAGGTATGGCGCGATCTTCGAAACTGCATTTTCAAAACTGGTGTGACGTATAGCTAAAAAACTAATCGACCGATTCTGATGAAATATGGTCTAAATCTGTATAACTTTATTGTCCCCACACCAAACATGACCCCAAATGTTTTTGAAAATTAAATAAAGTATTTTCTTTATTGCAAAATGTAGCCATTTTTTTCGGGAACTCAATTTGTTCAAAAACGTCCAACTTTATCGACTTTCAATATTTCTCACTTTTTCTTGGTTCATATTCTGCGTATGATTGTTAATGAAAGAAAAATGTTTGTTGGTTTTTTTTTCAGATTAATCGCGCTGAACGTTCTTCCGTTATCTTCAAAGATTAATAAATAAAAATATACCATGTAACAGACGAAAGTAGTAATAAAACATACCCTAAGTCTAGAAAATGGTAAATTCTTTCCTTTTGAAGAAAAAATGGTAAATTCTTCCCTTTGAAAGAAAATCATCACAAATGTTTCAACATGTCATGCAATAAAAACATAATTTGCCTCTGCAAACACCGCCTTTTTCGCTTGCCTTGCTTTAACTATCGTTTTGCAATTTTTTTAGTATTTCAAGGTCATCCTAAGGTCATTTTTTTGTTTTTTGGTGCACTAGATTTGTGGCCAATGAAAAAGGGGTTTTCCTTTGAAAAAGTGGAGGGAATCTTGAAATTAGGTTGATACCTTCAGTTGAAAAAAAAATCTATTAAAATGTAGACACTGAGAAATCATTCAAATTTTGTTTCCGACTTTTTCGTCTAAAATCAATATTTCTAGGTGTTATCGAGTGACTAACTTCTAGTGGATCCCCCGGTCTTTATATACACGAGATGTAAAAATCAATTTCTCGCTTTTTCTCGTTGCACAAAAATGATTAAGAGTTAAAAAGATTTCAATCGATAAATCATTGATTGTCTGTATAATTTGCGATGACCTTGAGAACGATGGCGACAGTTTCAATCGACAAAATCTTTCTTCTACTCTTATCGACTCCAAATTCCGCGAAGCCGAGAAATTGATTTGTGCACCCAATATAATATATATCAATATAAGATGTACAAGTTAATTTCTCTGCTTCTTCCCATAACGTTCGAAATTCATTTATAAATTCATAAGATTTTAATCAAAGAAATACTTTTCGTTTTTCGTTATCTTAAAAATTATCAAGACTATTTTGTTCAACAAATTCTTGTCCTCCTATAAATGTTAAAATGTGCAAGAAAAAGCAGGAAATTAATTTGTACACCTAATAGATATATATAAATATATATATATAGAGAGAGAACGTGCTATAGAGAGAAAAGTCGCGCTCGTGTACGTCAAATTGAGCCGGTGAAGAGTCATCATATAGTAATGCAGATATAGATACTTTACAATGTTTTTTCATCTTATCATCTTCTTGTTTGTTTTTTTTTTTTCGTCCCCCAGTAAAAGCAATAATATATGTAGTCAATCTCTATCCAACAATCAGTCTGAGCTCAACAATATATATATGTATATATATGGATGTATGTGTGTATATCAGAAATTGCATTTACAGATTCTTATCGTGGACCGTGATCAAGTGAATTGTCTCCTGTATAGATTTCCGCATATTTATGCACGCGATAACAGATGCTGAGAAGTATATACGAAGAAAAGTGTTTTCTTTACATGGTTCCACGATCCATTTTTATCATCTCTCTCTCTCTCTCTCTCGCGTCTAATTTATACAATTTGATTTTTATTGCCAAATATTCGTTCGTTACGCGCGACTGTGCTAATTTCTTCCCCAAAAGTGAACTCGCAGTGAGTGGAGTGTGATATAATAAGCGATTATTGCCTAGTCAAAGGATCCAATTAATAGATTGGTACACTTTATTTTTCCTTGTTTTCTTTAATCACTTAAGTATGTTCGAGGCGAGAGAATCGAATTTCACTTTTACTTCCTTTTTCTGCCACTCAATTTAAAACCGTTATCCTGCTAATCTGCTATGCGAGTGTTACTTTAAGTACAATAATAAGTGGTACTTGACACGCGTTTTTATTCGTCTCGTTGATCCGCGACGGGGATAACTTCACGTTTCTTTCAGTCTAAATTTCAACATCGGATACATATAGAGTCGTCGCAATTCGTTTTTTTCCTCGCACTTTTTGCTTGTTTTATTTTTATTTTGTTGGTACCAAGTATCTTGACCAATTGAGACTGAAATACTCGTAAGCATATATACAGAGTGTCCGTCTTATATATGCCACCCGAAATAACTCGGTAATTATCGACGTCGCAAAAAAATGTTGCGGACAAAAGTTGTACGGTGTGAAGGGTACCCATCAAATGCGACCATTTTTTTTTTAATTTCCGTGGAGACGCTGACGCACAGTGAAGGTCACCTCCACTTCTTAAATGGAATGGTACATTTTTTTTCAACCATCTCGTGGAGCACCTCAAGACGCATAAAAACAATAGGGGGTCAAAGTCGTTCAAGGTCATTCCAGGTCACCTATTAAAATGAAATACAAATCTAAATATCCGAGATATTTAGATTTATATCATCGATGCTGACCTTGAATGACCTTGAACGACTTTGACCCCCATTGTTTTTATGCGGCTTGAGGTGCACCGCAAGATGGTTGAAAAAAAATATACCATTGGATTTAACGGGAGATATACACCTAGATGGTCGAGGTCGAGGATTTGGAAGCTATGAACATTCCGTCGACCGTAGAAGACCTGCACTATGGGCCTGGTATCGATGATTCCATGTAAGTTGACAAATTTCATGATTTTTTCATTCCCAAATTTTCAAAAGCGTTTTTCTCAAAACCACGTTTTTCAAATCGGTACCCAAAATTTCTCGAAAACCAATGAACCGATTGCCTTGAGGTTTTTCGTGGTTATTCTGTACACCATTATCTAGTACTTGTCATAGGATTTTTTTTTCCCGTTATTTAGTTTTTGTTTTATAGGCAAAATAATAATTAATTTGTGGCCTAAAAATCACTATTTATGTTCAAACGTCCGCCATTTTGTCATAAATCGATATTTTCAAAATCGGCTATGACAAGTACTAGATTATAGTATCTAATTTAATAATCTTTTTGGTTTTTTTTTTCAGATGATTTTTGAAGAAACGCCAGTGGGTACCGTATACGCAGATTTTTTTACGACGCTCCAAGGATCATACAATATCCTTGTATATTTTTGATATTTTTAAATAAAGAAAATTGGTCGCATTTCATGGTAACTTCACACCGTACAACTGTTGTCTGGAACATTTTTTTGTGACGTCGATAATCACAGAGTTATTTCGAGTGGCAGAGATAAGAGGGACTCCCCGTGTGTGTATATATATATTCACCAGCAGAGTTTAATGAAGACAGACATATCTTAAGAGTAATCATTAAATTAAACATTATCGATACAGTTCATGTCACACGATCCTCGAACGTATCGAATAAAAATCTCCCTTACGCTTATTATCCTCATCAACGTTGCGTGACCAATATAATTCGGACGGACGTCTAGTGCACGATCTTGAGATAAAGAAAAAAAAACAGCGATAAACAAATACATGTATAAATTCGATCTTAAGATCCCGGTTCGAGAGCTCTGTAGATAGGCTTAAGATTACGTAGAGGAACCAAAAAAACTTCAGAGAGACATGAGTAGGTATTTTTTTCATTTTCAATATGGAATATTGTTTTTGTTTAGGGTATTTTGCATCGAGGAATAATAATGTTTTTTCGAGCTTCCGGTACGCGAAGTATTGGGATCGCAGGATATTTTTCGCGCCTCCCAGGCTCGTTTCCTGGGACATCCCGTTTAGTTGAATTTCTTTTGGTTCCGTTTTGAGATTCGGTGGCCTGAGTTCAAACGCCGTCTGAGGGACGTTTTAGCGATGAATGTTGGATACTAATTGGACGTCCAATAAAAGTGCAACTTCGTTTTCGAGAGAAAAATATTGAAGACTAAGAAATATAGATCGTAGTTTGTAGTGGAAAGTCGAGAATTTCGACGCTCATGGTCTGGATTTTATTTGATTTTTTTTCACGAAAATTACGCAAGATTACAAAAACTTCGAACTTTTGTTGGACGTATCGACAATGGAGATTCTAATTTAATTCGAAAAACGAAATTCGCATTTGAAATTGGCCGTTAGTTTACCGAGCCGAGAATATTCTATTTCTTTCCGGTAACGAGGGACAAGCAGAAGAGAAAAAAAACGATATTTCATTTTTGTCGCCAAGAGCCTCGCGTACTCGAGCGAACGGCAAACGATGCAAATTGAATCGGTAAATATTTACAAGTGGGGCTCCAGCCCTAATCGGCTCAAATTTTTTTTCACGTGTTCGGGGCTATTCTGCAGTATAAAAATATGTTTTTTATGATGGAGGAGGGGTATTTTATTAAGAAAAAAAAAATATTTCCGGAAAATATTCGATTTTTTTAATACGTTTGTTTGGGTTTGTTTGGAGGTTGAAATAAGAGTTGAAATTGTCTTCCCCCGACTGAAATATTATAAACAAAGTGCCCTGAAATACATCGACTCGGTACAAAATTTCTAAACCCCTTTTCTAGCTGGAGCCCCACTTGTAAGTATTTACCCGATCAGATGTTCCTTCTCGTCCTCGCCGATTAAAAACGCAACGCAAAATTGACCGTCCGGAATTCTCCGGTTATTTCTTTCGTACGAGCCATTATTTTTCCTACGATATTTCAAAATTCATTGCAGCCTCGTACAAGACTCACGCGACAAACACGCACACACTGGAGTTCGACTCCGCACGCTTCTCACAGCCACCCCAGTCAGGCGAATATTTTCAGAGAGATTGAGTTTGCGGACGGTAAAAGAAGAAGAAAGGAAACGGGGTTCGTCTGTGTAAACGAGAGAATCGTAATTCGTAATCGTCGCCCTTTTTCGCATTTGTTCCTGCGTCAATGCATATCCGATCCGCCTCCAACGCCCTTGTCTCTCACACGATAATTTAAGGCGAGATATACATTCACAACGATCAAAAAATCGATATCTTTTTATTTTCCTTAAACGATAGAACTATATATGAGGCATTCGACGTCACTGCAGCCAGTAAAAAAAATCCACAAATAATTTTGAAAAAACGAGTTACTTTATTGAAAAATATTCACCGAGTGTCGACATTTTTTTTTAATTTCTGACGTTTTTTTCTCGTTGATTATCATTTTTTAATATTTTTCCATTCAAATGGCTGTATCTTTGGCAGGATTTGACGTATTTACATTCATAAAAAATGAAAATGTGCGTCTTTTTCTAGCCTGCCGGAAAAAAATTAATTTAGATTTTATTGAGCAAGTCGAACGTCCGTTTCAGGGCAAAATATGCAAAAATATTTTTTTTCTCGAGGAAAGACACTCGTTATTTTATTTTTAAGAATTTCCCCGAATTGTGAATACGAAAAACGGATTTTTGGTATTTTTTATATTATGGGATTCCTAAACACCGTGAAGTAACAGCTATTTTTATTTTTTTAATTTTTTTTATTAATATTCGATTGAAGAGTGTGGAGCACCCGCTGTATGTTTACCAGGTTTTTGAAATACATATGACATACATGTCATATGTATTGGAGCCTTGGAGTGCTCCACACTCTTTAATCGAATATTAATATAAAATTTTTTTTTAAATAAAAATAGCTATTACTTCACGGTGTTTAGGAATCCCATAATATGAAAAATACCAAAAATCCGTTTTTCGTATTCACAATTTGGGGAAATTTAAAAAAATAAAATAACGAGTGTCTTTCCTCAAGAAAAAAAAATATTTTTGCATATTTTGCCCTGAAACGGACGTTCGACTTGCTCAATAAAATCTAAATTAATTTTTTTCTGAAAGGCTATAAAAAGACGCACATTTTCGTTTTTTGCGAATGTAAATACGTCAAATCCTGCCAAAGCTACAGCCATTTGGATGGAAAAATATTCAAAAATGGTAATCAACGAGAAAAAACGTCAGAAATTTTTAAAAAATGTCGACACTCGGTGAATATTTTTCAATAAAGTAACTCGATTTTACAAAATTTATGTGGATTTTTTTCACTGGCTGAAGTGACGTGGAATGCCTCATATGTAGAATATTTTCCCAAAGTTTCAGAGCGAAATTCGAAAAACTTCAAACGTTACAGCCCGTCAACGCTGTGCCTCACTGCTCGGATTCGGCGCGGGCGTGAACTTCAAACGCGTTTTTCTCAAAACTGCATTATCGAAATTGGCATGCAGGATTACTCAAAAACTATTAAGCCGATTAAGTTGAAACTTGGTAGAAATATTAATAATATTGATACCTTTTACTTGACGAGAATTGTTTTTGACAAAATTGGATAAAAAAACTACTGTTTAATCCACATTTTACAGAAATGTTGCGTGAAATGATTTTTTTTGTAAATGCTTGCCATTTTCTTAAATTTGCATTTTCTTCATTTTAGATACCGTTACATAGAAACTATACATGTTCTAACTGAAAAAATGTTTGAACTTTTTTGCAAATCAAAGTCTACGGGAAGCCAGACTGCGCGCCGATTCGCAATTCCCGCGGCGACCTTGCTGTAACACTTTGCCACAGCTCCGTTATTTTTATAATGAATTAATTTGAAAAAATTGTATTGTATACTTAAATATACTATTAAAGTATACCTAAAGTTTGATAATCGTAGAATAATTATTTCTCAGTTTAAAAAATCTCTCAATATAGCTTATTTTTTTCCTGTCTTAATGTATATCTCGCCTTAATAAACGATAACGAGCAAATGTCAACGTTTGTTCTCCGGGTTTTTCCCTCTTCCCTTCTCCTTCTCTTTCTTGCGCGTTTTATTTTTCCCAGCGCGTTAACAGGTGACGACGGTTTACTCGTTAATGGCACTAACGCGAACGCTCGTTATTCAGGAGCCCAGCGTACTCGGGCGAGTCTAGAACAAAATCAGCTTCGAAGTCGCAACGACAAAATTGACACGAGAAAAATCCTCGCCGAGCGGTAAAACTGCAAGAGACGATAAGAAAAAGTATCTTTTTCGCATTTTTATTCAATCATTGGCAATAAAAAAAAAAACAATGCGATCCCATTTCAATAAAACTACAGCACCTTATTTTGATTCGGTGTCTGATTTTCTTGGCAAGATCTTCGCCAAGTCTGTGACTGAAAATGTAAAGTTACGTTTGGGTTTAGGTTTTCTTACATTTGTTCATTTTTGCTTTGTCGTTTATTACAAATGAGTGATAAAAATCGCCGAAAAAAGGATATCTATTTTTTTTTGCTCAATGACGCTCGTCTTTTGCGGTTCTCTCAGAATAATCAATTTTCGGACATTCGGAATTGTCATTATTCATTGCGTTATTAATATGAATAATGACAACTATGAGTCTCATACGAATGAGCTATTTTTTTTTCGAACATCCGTTGTTAATTGCATTTTTTTTCTTCATTTTATCAATTTTTTCCTCATTTTATCCATTTTTTTCCATTTTATCCGTTATTTTTCCTCGATTGAAATCTTCGAAAAAAATAGCCCACCAAAACACGCTCACTCCGATGTCCCTCGCCGAAATGATTCGCGATTCGCGCTCGCTAATTTATCCGTACACAAAGAACACAGATCTTTCTCCAGATCGAAATCATCCCCTAGTGATTGATAAAAAAAACCCTAACGCATACAGATTTGATAAAAAGAAACGCACGTGTCCCTCGCAAAATGGACCGACACGTACGAGCTAGCTCGCACAACGCTTCGGAGTTTGAAAAAAAAAAAACATGATCAGGAACGCGGTGAAATTCGTGCATTGGCCAGAAGTCCACGAGCTTATAATAATGTATACAATATATAGGAGCGCCTCGTCTCCCTCTGGCCGCACTTTTTTTTCGCCCTCTCACTACTAATTGCGGAACTATGGTGCATATATTGTACATACAGTGTCGATAAAAATATTTTTGCAGAATTAACGTGTAATATGTATAATAGTGGCTTTAGTCCAGCTTGAGGCTTCCAAGAGAAAAGAAGCTCATCGGCGACGACTGCTACGTACGACCGATACGAAATTTCGAAAACTCCTACACATCGGATGAGTCCCAAGAAATTAGACACTCGAAAACTCTCATATCATCGAAAAAAAAGAAAAAAAAAGTAAAATCCCAAAACTGCGAAATCTACACTTCGTCGGCCGCTGTTCTTTTTTAGGTGAAATCTGAATTTCAAGGTCATCTCCACTTTTGTCAATGATGATCCCGCTTAAATCTTCAATTCCAACGAAACCAATTGCTTATTGTGACCTTGGAATGACCTTGACGTGCGAAAAGAAAATTCAAAAAAAAAACGGAAACGAGCTCGAGGCTCGTGAACATGGCATTTCCGTGATGGACATAATAATTTTGATTAAGGGGTAAGGCCACTGTAGAAACTTTAAAAAATCGATTTTTTTTTCTTTTCTTAAAAGATGCCTTAATATCTTAAAAATCACATACTCAAAGGATTAAGGTGGGAAAATGTCTAAATACTTATATTTTGAGTTTTGATGCAGACCCTCTCAGTCCGATGCAATCCGTACCGAAAACTTTAAAAGCGTTTTTATCGAAACTACATTTTTCAAGTCGGCCGGACTCATAACTCGAACAAATCTTGACCGATTGACTTGAAATTCTAACCGTATATTCACAATTGCATTCTGCATAAACGTACGTAGGATTTTCTCCGTATATTACATAGTTTTTTTTTATAAACATTTATCGATGTTTTTTTTTGACAATTTTGAACTTTTATTCTATAAAGGCGCTGTTTTTGCAAAAATGGATGTATGAAAAAAATCCTACGTACTTCTGTAGCTATTCACATGTGAGGCATTCCACGTCACTTCAGCCAGTAAAAAAATCCACAAACAATTTTGAAAAATCGAGTTTTTTTCTCGTTGATTACCATTTTTTAAATATTTTTCCATCCAAATGGCTGTATCTTTGGCAGGATTTGACGTATTTACATTCGTGAGATACGAAAATGAGCGTCTTTTTTTAGCCTTCCAGAAAAAAATTAATTTAGATTTTATTCAGCAAGCCGAATGTCCGTTTCAGGGCAAAATATGTAAAAATATTTTTTTTCTCAAGACACTCGTTATTTTATTTTTAAGAATTTCCCCGAATTGTGAATACGAAAAACAGATTTTTGGTATTTTTTATATTATGGGATTCCTAAACACCGTGAATTAACAGCTATTTTTATATATTTTTTATTAATATTCGATTGAAGAGTGTGGGGCACTCGCTGTATGTTTACCAGGTTTTTGAAATACATATGACATATATGTCATATGTATTGGAGCCTTGGAGTGCTCCACACTCTTAAATCGAATATTAATGAAAAAAATTTTTTTATTAAAATAGCTGTGACTTCACGGTGTTTAGGAATGCCATAATATAAAAAATACCAAAAATCCGTTTTTCGTATTCACAATTTGGGGAAATTTAAAAAAATAAAATAACGGGTGTCTTTCCTTGAGAAAAAATATATTTTTGCATATTTTGCCCGGAAACGGACGTTCGACTTGCTCGAATAAGATCTAAATTAATTTTTTTCTGGCTGGCTATAAAAAGACGCACATTTTCGTTTTTTACGAATGTAAATACGTCAAATCCTGCCAATGATACAGCCATTTGAATGGAAAAATGTTAAAAAATGGTAATCAACGAGAAAAAACGTCAGAATTTAAAAAAAATTCGACTTCGTGAATATTTTTCAATAAAATAACTCGATTTTTCAAAATTATTTGTGGATTTTTTTTTACTGGCTGGAGTGACGTGGGATGCCTCATGTATAATAAAAAAAAAAAAATTCATTCACTGTAAATTAAAAATTGCTGGTGCCGTATGGTCCGGCCGCGCGCCCATGAAAAAAAACGGCTTCGTCGAAGAAAAGCTGTGCAGTCGCCATTTTGTTTTGCATTACTTTGAAAAAAATAGTTTATACCGTTTATGATATGTCCAACATAGGACCTTTTTCAGAATTTTGATTTATTCCATAGTCCCGCTAAAAAAATTCCCAAAATATACTTATTTTTTCCCCGCCACAGTGGCCTTACCCCTTAACAAATGCGCTCGAAATGTTCCCCGTCAAAGGCGTAAATTTTCACCGACCCGATTTCCAAATGACCCGGACAGCAGAGTCCGCTTTTCGAGTGTCTAAATTCCCTCACCCTCGTCTTTGAATCTCCCGATCCTTTTCTCTCTCATTTCACGCGACAAACGCATTCATCGCGTAGCCAATAAACGTCATCAGCACACGCCCTGACGTCCGAAGCCGATCGGTGAAAAAAAAAAACGTAAAATCTCTTCAAGAACACTAAACGCTAAATCGTATGCTGAAAAGTAAACTCGTTCGAGACTCGATACTCCCTTCTGCGTTTTTCGCCGCCCTTTTCCCTATCCTCGCGTTACAATGAAGCAAACGTAATAACGATTGACAACCGCTGTCCCTTACTCGGCAGGGCTCGTTTGCTGAGCTCAATTTTTCGTTACGATTGATGTGTCGTGGTCGTCATCGTCGAGTGAATTCTTCAAGATATGTCGTATCGCATTCTGTTGTTTATGCAACGATACACGTGAGTAACAAAATAGGTTAGGTGTGAACGAGTCGAAAGAAAGATTATTCACACTCAACCCTAGACAAAGAGAGAGAGAGAGAAAGACAGAGTATCGTAACGACAAATCGCTCTCGACCACTCTCGCCTCCTCTCTCCTCTCCCACCCACGTTAATCACCACAGAGCAAGAGAACTACGCCATTGTGAAACGGAGTCCAACAACTCCATGAGCGATTTTCCGACTTCCTACAGCCGTAGCCGTGTTTATTTTTTCCATTTCGTTCGTCCGACAACGATCATTCGCCATCAACGGTACAATTTCCAATGATCTATAATTATTCGGCGCGAGAAGTCCGCAACGACATGTGGATACGGAGAGAGAGGAGAGGAATGCGTTGGTGGCCAACGTATTCCTGCTCGCGCGTGTACTCTCGCGATAACACAGCTTTTCTTCGTTAACGGCATTAACTCTATGTACATGTACATACATAAACTCGTGTGTGCATATACAAAACGCGCATACACACACACACAGATATATATGTGTGTGTATATATGTACATGTATGTATATGCGTAAGTATACGGTTGTATCAGGAGAATGAGATTCAACTTTTCTTATGCTTTCTCTGCCTTCTCAGATGCGAGACGTTCGTACGAAAGAGGGTAGAGAGCGCGGTGCGTGTGCTACCCCACAGCTTGAAGCGTTTGTTGCGCAAGTATAATTGTGTATTTGTGGGTAACGTTGATAGATTGTTGGGCGACGTTGCGTTGGCCAAGATTGGTGTCAATCTTGGCGTTTCTATAGCGATATCCTTGGATTTAGTTAAGCAGGTGTCGAGCAGCCGGTTGTTCTGCGGCGAGTGCTGCTGCGATTTGATTAGGACTGTTCGGTTCGCGACGTTTGGCTGCCTGTGGAGGGGCCTGTCGATCCTAGGCCCTGCTGCAGCTGCTGCTGTGGCTGCTGCTGTTGTTGCTGCTGCTGCTGCTGCTTCTGTTGCTGCTGATGATCGTTGTTGAGGACCATTCGTCGCATCTGATGGATGACCGTGGCCGCGTGATATGCTTGCTGCAACCATGAGACAACAGGGAGACTTTCCTACGGAGCCTGGCGAGCAAAGATTACATACGATCAGCCGCGTTTGCCAATCAAACTCAAATTACTAACCTTCCACCTTGACTTGGCAAAGTTCTTTTTAAGTTGTTCCGATACAGTACCATGGATATTTTTATTGCTCGCCGCGTTGCCGGATATCCTGGAAAAAAAATGCATTTCACAACGGAGAGCGGATCACAATGTACGGTTGTTTTTGGGAATTGGGTGCTTGATGGATTCGGTTACGGGCTGCACGTCGCGGTGGTCCAAACGAACAACGCTTACGCACTCACCCCCGACAATTGGACACGACAGAGAAAAGTAACACACACACACACAGACGGAGACGAGCAAATGTCTGTTGGGTGATTATTGGACGAGGCGAATCCGAATTCTGGAAGGTTTAAGGGGAGATGCGGTCGGAGTTTTGAAAAAATCGATTTTTTTTCATTTACATTTTCTTGGAGTGTGACGTTTCGAACATAATACCGGAAAATTTTAAGTCAATCCGATGAATAGTTTCCGGGATATCTCACAATTAGTGGAGGGGCGTCCCCATGGCAGGTTGCGGATGACAAACGCGCAAACGATAATACCCGGGAAGGCAGAATGCTTCGAAGATAACAACGAATTGATATTTTGGAAGCTTCCACATCGGCAGAAGCCCTATTGTATGCGCCAGGAATTGATAATTCGATGTAAGTAAGTTTTTAAATTAGTATTTCTATACACAAATCAAGTGTAAAATTGGAAAACTCTTTCAGAAATTTATAAAAATTTATTACTAAAAAACTATGAACTTTGGCAAAATTTTATCGAGAATACCTTCGTTTTAAAATTGCCCAAAATGTTTAAAAAATAATAATTCATCCCGAAAAACTTGATTTTTTTTAAACATTGTCTTAACAATCGGCTATAAACAATTGAATGCTCGACTTTGCGGCAAAAAATGATATTCGGATTCAGCGGATCAAAATACATAAATAAAGTTTAGCTTCATCCATCGCGCTCAAAATTTTACGAACGTGTCCACCGTATCCACATCGAAAAACTTTAAACGCGTTTTCCTTAAAACTATGTTTATCACGTCGGTGACCACTATAATTAAGAATCCACTCGATACATTTTGATGAAATTTGGTGTGCTTATTAAAAAATAGTCCTTAATCGAAGGATTTTAATTTTTGTTGAAAATTTTTATTTTTTTTAACAATAAACGAGCGATTTTTTGGTCAAAAATCAAAAGTTATCTGTCGGAAGCCACCATTTTGTTAATTTTTGAAAAAAAAAGCCTCGATTAAGGACTAGATTTATTATTAAACTAATGATTTTTTGTTTTTTGACGTCAGATGATCGCGTAAAATTTTATGATGATCACCGCAAAGCACTACATGCCGAAGGGGGTCCGACAAAGATGGCGATATTGTTATAAATAATCAATATCTTTCTTTGAAAATTTGCACGAGACAAGTTGCAATATAACATAAAAAGTCTGTGTAACCACTTCTGTAAAACAAATTAAATTAATATACGTTTTTATTTATTGAAAATGCTCGTTTTTTCACGCCTCCGACTGCATCTCACTCCTTAAGAGGATCGAGCTTTCGACCTGGTGCACGTCGAAGAATGGTGAGATTTTTGAAGTTTCGGTTAGTTGCGGTTGGATCGCTCTCGAGAACAGTGTGATTTAGTTATAAGCAATTTGGAACGCATTGTTGAAATTAGTCGTGAACTTGACGGCAGTACACGAAGAAGTTTTTTATAAGACCAATTGTTGCATTGCTCTCTAACGATATTTAGAGATATGGTGGCTGGGTGACTTTTGGAATTGTCTGTTCGTTTGTATGCAGACGCATCACGCAAAAAGTACTCAACGAGCTTTGTCAAAACTTGGCATGGATGTACCTTAACGTTGAAACACGATAACGAAAAACAAGTCTACGCCAATATTATCTATTTTGAGGAGGTTGCTCAGCTATCGCGAAATAGCATGAATTTTCTGAAATTTATTGAGGATATTTTCGAACAGGTGTTACGACTTCGTGTAAAATTTCAAGTACTTCGTCTGCGTGATTGTTGATGCAATTAATTATTGAAGTTAGGCTCTCATACAAGGGCGACACAGCAATATGTTCATGAGAACTCTAATGCGACTGTCGCAACATAATAAAAATAGTAAGAATTGAATGGAAATAGGCGGAAAAAATTCTTCAGATTTTGATGAATAATTTCAACGAAGAGTACAGCGTTTTGTCTGTCTCGTTATCGAGATATTCGTGAAATAAAACCGGAAATTTCAGCTGATTCGCGTAAAACGATAAAGCGCCCTACGGCACGTGGCAACGCTGCTGTCAAGTCGGCCACTTTGAATAGGCGCCAAAATTTGAAACTCACAAACTATTGCTTCCTTGCTATAAATTTCTTACCGCGGTTTCATAAAGAGTGTTTGAATATTTTGAATCATTCTTTACAGAAGCTGCGGTGCATGTGTTCCGACATAACCTTCAAATCAATCACGCGTCGTCCCTCGACTGCGCATTCTTTTTCCGGCTCAACTACTTTTTCCCGCCGCTTTCCAGGTTGTACTTGCTCCAACCGTCGATTGTACTGTTTTTCGGTTTGCATTTTTCCCTTCCATCTTTTCATTTTCGCCGAACAAAAAAACGGAATTCGCGAAGGACGTTTGACAGTTACGCGCTCACGATGTGGCGTTCGTATCTGAGCTCAGTGATACCAATTACTGAGAACTAGATTGCACGTTTGCCACATTTCAACTTGGTTAATAACTTATTCGCGATATGAATAAACAAAAAAGATCAATAACATTTCTGAACAGTCAATTATATGCATTCCACATATTTATTAGCGGAAATTTATTTATTTTTCGTAACGGAAAGTTTGATTATTCGGGGTTGGCAGCCGTTGCAGGCTGTTTAAGCATATGCGTTCCCCTCTTGCCGCCTGCCCCGCAAAGACCCTGAGCAGCCTCCTCAAGATAAAACTGGTTTTTTTGTTTCTGATCGGCCGGGTAGCCGAAATCAAGTAGAACGTTGAGCCCCTCACGTTCAAAGGTCCTTCACGAGATTCTTTATAACTTCTTCAATTATGAATATTTTTGAATAAAAATTTGGTACACAATTTTGTTAATGTACATAGCAATAAATGGCCAAACGATTATTCAATTATCTTTCTTATTTCTTCAAAATAATGTTTTAGTAATTTACAATTCAGCGATAGATGGCGCCACGTGTATTTCACATTTCGCTATGCAGTCGTTTCATCCAAAACTATAAAAGGAGCGTCTACATGCCGGCTCTTGTATTCTTTCCTGATCGGGCCATTCGAGTTGTGCAAAGAATATTGAAGACTGCGATAATTTTGGACTCGGAGGTTTGCTTTGCTATTCTCGTTGCGGTACGTCACGCAACCTCATCACGAAGTCCACGGGGACATTGAAATTCCAACTGGGTTCGCGATTCTCGATAAGGAACTGCGTTCAAGTGCCCGAACTCTGATATTTTTTTTGCTCGGTATCGAAGCGCTGGAACTAACCGTAACTTCGCAGCTGAACTTTCAGCGAAAGTGTCAAGGGCGAAAGAAAAAAAAATCAGTGCCGTCGGTGAAAAGCTCGACCCTATTCAATGCGGCTGGAATAATCATCCTGACGATATTCAGCGATAAAAAAATTACGATTATTTATCGCATTTTCAACAGATCTTATCTCGGATAGTAAAATTTCGAGAATACGGATTTTGCGCCTGTCGCATGAAGACACTACCGGCGAAAAGTTTACACTCTTGCAATTCTTCGAACGAAAGCAGTCGCGGCACAAAAGTTTCAATTTTTTTAACTTTACTGCGTTCAGTTTCTTATTCCAACGATTTCTTTTTGCCCACTAAACGTTTTATTTCAGACTCTCGAGTTCTCGAGTAGCATTTCAATATTTTCTCTGAAAACGTACTTTACGAAAAGCTGAGTGATTTTGCGCAAAAAAAAGCAAGTGAGAGGCGAACCTCGGCTTTTTCTAGACCCTCTGAGCAGAAATTTCTATCGCCTTTTGCAAAAAATTTGGGGCCGGGTTGAAATTCCGAACTTTGAATGCTCCGAGGGTTTAAAATTCCGAATTTTCATGTTCCGAAATTCAAGATGGGGCCGGGTTGAAATTCCAAACTTTGAATGGTCGGAATGCTCAAAACTCCGAAAGAATAGTACCCCGAAAGATCAAAACTCCGAAAGAATTTTACACGAAAGACCAAAACTCCGAAAATCTTAATACCGTCAAAATGATTCGGCTATGAAAGTTTTTAAAGTTTCAAAATTTTCAATGAAACAACGAATTATTTCGAGATTTTTTTTATTATTATTTATTATACCCGCCACAGTAACGGGTATAAAATCATGTGCGAATTTGACAATTTTTTGTTCGTATGAAAAAGTGATTCACCAAAAATTAATTACACACCTTTTTAGTATAAATATCAAGCTGTTAGAAAACGTTTTTTTTTGTGTAGAAAATGGCCGATTACTCGAAACTTCTCGAAACAGCTTTTTTCCAATTGACGTGAAAAATAACTTCGACAATTTTCACTCGATTTACTTCAAATTTAAAAGTTATGTTCCTCATTGCATTTCGCAGAGAAGTACGTACGGAATTTCTGATTAATCGAAAACTTTTCATTTTATGAGCAGTTATAACGAAATTTTTCACTGAAAATTCGTTTCTTAAGTTCGAATACCTACAACTTTTCAATAAAACAATATTTTTTAAATTCCGTACGTACTTCTCTAGGTATTCTAACGTATATTGACAAAGATTTTTGTTTTTTGTTCTAGGTAAAAAATTGTGGATGCTAAATGTCACGCCGCGGAGCGCCTAAAAAGAGATAAAAGAAAATATTAGTAGTCGGCGATTTTGTACATCGAAAAAAAATATATTTTTTCTAACAGCTTGATATTCATACTAAATAGATGTGTCATTAATTTTATGAGTAAATCACTTTTTCATACGAAAAAAAATTGTTCAATTCGCACATGATTTTATTCCCGTAACTGTGGCCTAAGGCCTTAATAAAAAAAATATTCTTGAAATAATTCGTCGATCTATTGGAAACTTTGAAACTTTAAAAACTTTCATGGCCGAATTATGTTGACGGTGTTCCGATTTTCCGAGTTTTGGTCTTTCGTGTAAAATTCTTTCGGAGTTTTCATCTTTCGGGGTAGTTTATTTTCGGAGTTTTGTGCATTCTGATCATTCAAAGTTCGGAATTTCGACCCGGCCCCAAACATTTCTGTCGAGTTTGGAGAATAGAAAAAAATCGTTAAAAAAAGCCATGTTCAAGGTCACCCAGAGAGTGGAATAGTAATATAGCGAGCGAGAAAAAAGCCTTTTTCCAATCTCTCCAAAGGCCACGTCGAATCTTGCCCCTTTTTCCGGCCGAGATCATCAGCGACTCGTTCGAAGATTAAAAAAGGTGCGCACTTTTCGCGTCACGGTTGCATCATCGTCGTTCATCACGACACGTGGAAATTGTTAGGTCGCGGACTGCGCGTTTCCCCTTGTATTGTAAATTACGCTTTTTTTTTTTCGTCATGTCGCTTCTACGTGTTTAAACATTGTTACAATGGCGAGTCACATACACAGCAGCACATAAAACTTATATGCGGATGCGAGCGATGTACGAATGATGAATTAAAGAAAAAAAAAAAACAACACTCATGTGTAAAAAAACCCGGTTAATATTGTTCCCTCCGTATGCAAATGTTTTTCGTTTAATTTCGAGCGATGATTTATTTCTTTTCTACTTACTTAGTAGGCAACTTTTGAATTTTTCTCTTTTTTTTTGTCTCGTTTTTAGTCATATTACGAATAACACGGGTGCTCGCTTAAATCCTTTTGCTACCTGAGGCAAAGACACACGATGAAAAAGTGCATTCGAGGCTCACGCAAAATTCATTGTACTCTTTTCCTTGGGCAGCTTCTCTCTCATGGGCCACGAGACATTTATATCGCATTTTTTACCATTCTGCGCCCACTCTTTTCCCACCCTCCGCGCACGCAATCGTTTGCTCCGAACCTCCTCAACTTTCTTTGCTCTTTTGCCCTCTTGACTTTGTTTTCTTTGTCTCGAACGAAAAAGCCGCGTATTAATACGCAGATGGAGTTCGGCACAAATTGGCTATTTCGCGTTGAGGGATTGGGCTACTGTGAGAATGACGAACGATCCATTCGTCATTTGAGGCAACTCAAATTGAAGAGCAAGGTCCAACGTATGGTGCAGGAAGCGCGGATCGAAGGTTAAACGCATTTTTTTACGAAATTATATTTTTCAAAACGGTGTACATGATTTCTCGATATCTAATCAACCGATTGACTTGAAATTTGGTACATTTATTCAGTGTAGCAGTAGTTTAGTCGTGACCAACGTTTTTCTTCTGAAGGCCTTGGACCACTCTAGAGGCCAAAAAACAGGCTTTTTGGGGATTTTTTTTTCAGAAAAACTACGAAATAAATGGAGATTACAAAAAAGGGTGTTTATCATACATATCAGTGACTGTATACAATCATTTTTTTGAAGCGATTAATTTTAAAATGGCGGCTGGGCAGTGTTTATCTCAAAACTGCATTTTTTAAGTTGGCCGGAAACATAACTCAGACAATTTCCAACCGATTTACTTGAAATGTTGAATATATTTTGAAAACTACATTGTCTATGGAAGTACGTAGGATTCTTTTTTTATATTGCATACTTCATTTGTTATTAACAATTATCTGACGATTTTTCGTCAGACAATTGTCAGACAATTGTCAAGGCAGAAAAATCGTCAGACAATTGTCAAGGCAGCAAGTAGTCTGGTCTAGAAATTCGACAGAATCGATTTTTTTTTCTTCATTTTATTATTCCTCAGACCTTTCTTAAGGGGGGATTGTCTTTTTTTTCGCAAAATTTACCGCTTTTTGGGAATTTTTTTGTGAAGAAAGAATACAACGGAAAACTTGTGAAACTTGGCATATAGTTTTATTGATCTGTTTACTACATACAAAAAAAATTTTAAACAATTTCATCAAAAAATCCGCCTCCCACCCCCCTCGACGCGCAATGGTCCTTTTTTGATGGTGTGCACGATTTCTCAAAAACTATTCAACCGATTGCCTTCAAATTTGGACAGAATGCTCAGCTGACATCCTTTTATCGTTTGATGAAGCAAAAAAGCAATACGTTTAATAGTTTTTTATTTATAACAAAAAATCGATCAATTTTTTTCGAAAAATCGATACTTCAAGTTCAAAACGTCACCAAATTGTCAATTTTTTTTCCCTTCATCGAACGATAGCTATATGTGTCTAAAGTAAAATGCTTTTTGGGTTTTTGTTGCAGGATGAACGTGAAGGCTGTAATCGTGCACACCATCAAAAAAGGACCATCGCGCGTCGAGGGGGGTGGGAGGCGGATTTTTTGATGAAATTGTTTAAAAAATTTTTTGTATGTAGTAAACAGATCAATAAAACTATATGCCAAGTTTCACAAGTTTACCGTTGTATACTTTCTTCACAAAAAAATTCCCAAAAAGCGGTAAATTTTGCGAAAAAAAAGACAATCCCCCCTTAAGAAAGGTCTGAGGAATAATAAAATGAAGAAAAAAAAATCGATTCTGTCGAATTTCTAGACCAGACTACTTGCTGCCTTGACAATTGTCTGACGATTTTTTAGGCAAATTTTTCACTTCACAAAAATTTGCCTAAACAATTGTCAGATAAGTGTTAATAACAAATGAAGTATGCAATATAAAAAAAGAATCCTACGTACTTCCATAGACAATGTAGTTTTCAAGATATATTCAACATTTCAAGTAAATCGGTTGGAAATTGTCTGAGTTATGTTTCCGGCCAACTTAAAAAATGCAGTTTTGAGATAAACGCTGCACAGCCGCCATTTTGAAATTGATCGCTTCAAAAAAAATATTGTATACAGTCACTGATGTGTATGATAAACACCCTGTTTTGTAATCTCGTTTTGTTTGTAGTTTTTCGGAAAAAAAAAATCCCCAAAAAGCCCATTTTTTCGACCTCTTAACTTTATTTTTTCATTAGTTATTAAGGGATAACACCACTCTAGGATTTCGAAAAAATAGTTTTTTTCTGCTCAAAAATACTTTGGGGTCATAAAAACAATATGCAATTGGTCCAGTAGCGAACGTTTTTTTTTTAAGGTTCAATTATCGTTTTTGCCACAGCGCCTCAGACTTCTTCCAGGCGCCTCGTAAAAATTTAAACGCGATTTTCTCGAAACCTTTTTTTTCAAACTGGGAGGACTGATTACTCGTACACCTTTGCATGGATCGATTTGAAATTTTCATAGTAGCTTTACAATTACATTCTCTATGGACGTACGTAGCCGTTTTTTTTTTTTATTGAATGTAAACTTTTTGTTTATAAACAATTTACTGCTTATTTTTTGGGCAGAGAATCGATTTATTTCTTGCAAAGAGCGCCATTTTTTTTTCAAATTTTCATTAAAAAGAATCCCTACGTAGTCCCATAGCTAATAACATATAGATAACTTTTTTTAGTTTTTGTTCCAGGTTTTATACCTTACGAGAAAACCGTCCTCCCGTGAAGCTATTTGTAAAAAAACACGTTTTTCACGATGGGCTCTTTCGCCGCCATTTTGTCTGATTATAATACATTTTTTTAATACTTTAATATGTGTTGAATAAACCCTCTCAAAATAAATCCTATTCCTTTTTTCATACTCCCAAAATAATTGTCAAAGTTAGGCCTTATTTTCTGCCGCTAGAGTGGTGTTATCCCTTGACAATAATTACTTCATTTCTCCGCAAAAAATCGAAAAAGAAGTGCAAAATTGTTTTTTTTTTCAATCAAAACACGATGAGAAAAAAAGCTCGGTTAAGTCTTAGTCAATATTATCTATTTTAAGATTTTATTTCTTCACTTTGATTATGTAGAATTTTTTTTATCAATTAAAATCGTGGATCTCTATTGTGGATAAAAAAAACCGTTTGGGTGATTTTCGTACCCAAAATCGGCGAAATAAATACGAGCAATGGAAGAAATATCAACTTTCGTTTCATTCCAACGATGCAAACTTCAACTTCATGTTCAAAGGTCCTTCACAAGATTGTTTATAACTTTTTTACTTATCAATATTTTTTAATGAACCATGGTACATAATTTTGTTGGTATGAAGAGAAATAAATGTCCAAACGATTTTTCAATCATCTTATGCCTTCAAAATTAATTTACTTGAACAGCCCTTATTATCGGGTCACCACAGTAGCCTAACCCCTTAAAGAAGAAGAGAAAGAAAGTGATCATAATAATTGCGAGAAGGAAGAGTAATTCTTGGCTCCTTTCGTTCGTCTCGTGTATTTCATCTCTTTTTTTTTTGTTTCGTTGTTGGGTCTCGATACTCACCATGGATGCGCCAGTGCCTGCTTGCAGGTGTATCGCTCCTCGACCTTGACGCACATGAGCTTGTGAATGAAGTCCTTCGCTGAGTCGCTTATGTCGTCCCAGTACGGCGAATCGAATTCAAATTCACCTACAACAATCTGGTTAGCTCTTTGCTATAGAGTAGACGATTTCGTTTTGTAATCGTATGTGTGTGCGTGTGTTAGAATTGCGTCGGGTCGTGAACGAACGGTCGGCATTTCTAAACTTTTCGTATTGACAAATTATATACACACGTGTATATAAATTTTTAATTTTTTAATTTATCTCAGAATATTAATGTATTAATTTCATATATTAAATAATTATATCATGCATATATAAAATGTAAAAGAATTGCATTTTTTTTTAAATTGTGTTGAAAATGTTGGTGAGAATAACAAAAAATGGATGCTGACCAAATTTTAGTCCTTTATATTAATATTTAGAGGTCCCTTATCGCGATTTTGTATTTTTCATTCATTTAAGGTAGTTCCTCTCCGAAAATCTCAACCAAAAGTTTACATACCATGTTCATGTTTACAAGATTGATAATTGGTTTAATAATGAATAAAATTAAAAACTACGCAATATTGACTCGGTACTAGTAGATAATACGATGGATATAACTTATTGCCGTAAAATATATTTTGTATTGTGTTTTTGATCGACCATTGCCAGTAAACTTTTTGCCGGGACTGTCCAGGCTTTGCCCCAATTGTTTTTTTTTCCAGGCTTTGCCAGGCTTTGCACCAAAATTGTGAAGGCTTCTCATGGTTATATCTTGGAAACTAGATGGTGAATCATTCTCATTTTTTTTTCACATTATTCATGATATCTTACTGTAGCTTATCCTCGTTTTTTTATCAATTTCTTAATTTTAGTTTTGACGGTAGAATTAGTGATGCTCTGTTTGCCCATCATAACGCATTTGTTACGTGAAAACCAAGCCAACTTTAAGTGTAAATATCTCAGGTTTGGGATGGTCAAACTTATTCAAATTGCACAGATGTTTGGATAATGTATTAAATAATGTATATGTCAAATTTCAACCATTTCTTAATTCAATTCTTCTGTGGAGGTACTACCTTAACATGAAAAAGTTTCGTTTGCCGCTTCTGAGCTTTATAACTCGTCTACGGGTAAACACACGGAAACCCCCAAAAATATTGTCTAGAGAAAATTTAACGCTCTACAAAAAAGGTCCTCAGCCTTCATACGATAAATTCACTCGTTCAAATTTTATTCAACATTAAAGTTGAAGTGATGATAAATTTCATGATTTTGAGATTTTTGGACTTTCGTGTTGATTTTTCTGTTGTTCTTTTTCTAATTCATCTTGAAAAGTATTGTATCCTTTTTTAGCGTCTAAAGTGAGAAGACCCCTTAAGGGGTTAGGCTACTGTGAAAATGACGAACGCTCGTTCGTCGCTTGAGGCAATTGAAATGGAGAGGAAGCTCCAACATACGACGCAGAATTCGCAGATTGAAGATAAACTTTCGTTTACAACGATAGAACTGTTAGTCAAACATTAAGCGCATTTTTCTCGAAACTATTTTTCTCAAAACGGTGTACACGATTTCTCGACATCTAATGAACGGATTGACTTGAAATTTGGTACGATTATTCAGTGTAATGGTAGTTTAGTCGTGACGGACGTTTTTCTCCGTAACATTTTTTTTTCTTTAGTTATCAACAATAAGGTCGTGATTTTTCCTCGGAAAATCGAAAAAGAAATTAAAAATTGTTTTTTACTAATCGGAAAACGATAAGAATGAAAAAGCTCGGTCAAGTCTTAGCCAATATTATATATTTCAAGAAAAAACTAGTTTTTTTCGTTTTGGATCAACCGGGTGGCGAAAATCAAGTACACCATTGTGTCCCTCACGTTCCAAGCTCCTGCGCGAGATTGCTTATAACTTCGTTAATTATTAATATTTTTAATTACATTTGAAACACAACTTTGTTAATGTACATACAAATAAATGTCCAAACGATGTTCCGATTATCTTACTTACTCTTTCAATTTTTTTTTTCATAATCCCTATTTTTGCGTCGTCACAGTAGCCTATCCCTTAAATATAAATTCGTATATACACACACACCCACACACACATGTATATACATAATAAGAAAGTTCAAACTCAAAGCTTTTTTACGTTTCAACCCCGGTGCCTTGAAAAAGCTCGCCAAAAAATATACGCGAATACATTTTGTTACTGATTAGAACAGGATGAAACAAGGGATGAAACAAGATAAAATCCAAAAATAAAGAAAACGCAACAAAACGTGGAACATTCACGGACGATCAGACTCACACACACACACACGCTCCGAGCAATTTACTTACTACTACGCTAGTGTGCGCGCGTGTCATGGCTGCGATTCATAACTAATCTATAGTAGATTTAAATCGAGATTAGAACGCTATCACGCGTGTGTGCGTATAGCCACGTGCTTGCACTCGGAAAACAATATTATAGCGGGTTGGGTGGGGGGGGGGGGGGGGGGCGTCGACAGGTGGATTGCATGTCAGAGAGACGAAACCAAAAAAATCCAAACAAATGGGGTCAAAGGATAAGAAGAAACTAAGAGCAAGAGAGGGAGAGAGGGAGAGAGAGATTAATTGAGAAGCTGGCGAACAAAACCAGACTTGTCCACACTACGTCCGATTTTTTTTTTCCTTTCCGTCTTCTTCAAGTCCACTTTTATTAGCTCCCGAAATATTTTGCATCAAATTCGGCTCTAAGCACTTTAAAATTAGTTACAAACTGTCTTTTCAAGCAGAAATGGACTTGTCGATGGCTGGCTGGATGAAGTATACATTGCACTTTCGTTTGCAGTCGAAAGAGTTTGTGTAGGATTATTAAATTGATAATTAAAAAACTTGGCTAAGTGCGAGTCGGACCTCGCTCTATTAACGTTCCGTGCATATGGCCAATTAACTTTTTTTCGTTAACACATATTTGATTGGTTGATGCTTTTTTTTATCTTAATTCTTAGGCTAAGAAAGCTTGGTATACTCCTGATATAAGCTAATGATGAAAATATGTGAAATTATTGTTACTTGAATATTTACAAAACCAAATTTTTTTTCGAGTCTGCCAGCCAATTGCCAATAGTGTCACATTTTCCGCAGGAAAAGAGGAGACGAAGAAAAATAAATGAAATATACGATCTCCAGTCTTTTTGAATTTGCAATCTCGGTTCTTCCGTGACGTCGATCTCTAGTTCTTTGCTGGCACTGACGCCAAAAATAAGTCGTTTGGTATTGTAAGTATTTAAATAACAATAATTTAATACATTTTCATTATAAATCGTATTTCATTATAAATTGTATTATTTATACAATAAATTATTATGTATACTACATTATGAATCGGCGTTTTCAGTATTTGTTATTTACATACAGTATATGGTACATAATATACAGAAATTCAAAATTCCTAACTAGTCTAGTTTTTGAGATAGACCCCGTGACAAAAATGGTCTAAAACTGACAAATTTGACGGCCGCCCTTTTCTTTCTTTTTGAAGATAATGAAGAAAAAAAATTGTAGTCTACGCAACGAGCTTTAAAAAACGACACCCCAAATTATAAGAAAAAAAAATCTGCTCCTTTTTCACGTATGGGACCCCCATGAAAAATAATTTGATTGAATTTCTAATTCAATATTCGGTTTTGGGTCCACATTCTACACAAAATACTAGTTTCAGGTCTGTAGCTCATTCCCTTTACGATCTAGAGACCCGTGACATACGGACGGACAGACAGCAGAGTGACATTGATAGGATTCCGTTTTGCCCTTTGGGTATGGAACCCTAAAAACAAATTTATATTCAATTGAACGAATCTGTTTTATTTTATAACCGGATATGTTCATAAGATTTTCGTTCATAAGCGAAGTTGTCCACCATTCTCATTCAGGACCGGACTTGTCCAGAATAAAAATAAAAAAAATGGTAATTAGTGTTTTTATTTAACTAAAGCCAGGTCCAGGCTTACGTTTTAATGAACCTTCATATATTAAGTGGAGGGTAGGGGTATCGGCGTCAAAAAAACACTTTTTTGCGAATTTTTTTCATCTATATGGATAGAGTAAATTTATTGAAACCTTTTGTACATTGTTGAGTGTCATTTCAAGAACATTCTGTGAAATTTGTACGCGAAAATATGCACAAACAAGCCGGTGCCGCGTTTTTCTCGAAACCACTTTTTTAAAGTCCGTATTCACTGCTACTTGAAAACTACATGACCGATTTATTTCAAACTTGGTACACACTTTCTACATATAAAATACCTCCCCCCAACGGTTAGTTTGAGATTTTTTTTTACATTGAGGGGTTTTTCCACCCCCAAAATGGCGGAATTTTTCGTGAAAAATAGCACTTTTCACTTTACATGACCACAAAACATTTAGAAATGAAAAAAAAATTATCAAAGACCGTTGGGGGGAAGATTTGATGATTGACTAAATTTTAATGGTACTTGATTTCAGATAATTTCTAGCTGAGATACAGTGAACACCGCGAATCGTGTTTTTCCAAAGGCGTTCTTGGAAAAGCTTCGTCACCGGCTTGTTTGTGGATATTTTCGCGTACAAATTTCACGGAATGTTCTTGAAATGACACTTAACAATGTACAAAAGGTTTCAATAAATTTACTCTATCCATATAGATGAAAAAAAATCGCAAAAAAGTGTTTTTTTTTTACCCTTCCCTTGAAGCTTGAAAATTCCAACTCATCTCTATTTGGTTATTTTGGTTTTCGGCCTCGCCTGTACAAAAGTAATTCGTAGACAAGGGCGGTTTTGTTCGCCAGCTCCTCAATTATTGGCAAACTTTTCATACGGAAATCAAATAAAGTAAATGACCAAAAGCTGAGGACATTGGAAGAATGAATGGTAATTCTTTAGATAACTGACTACCAAAAAATGAGCCGAACATTTTTGTTGTTGCTATTTTCTCATTTATTGAGAAAACAGACCCCCCATTAAAAGTTATGGGGTTTTGAAGTTCGCGGAAACAAGTGATGAAATAGGGTATTTTTGAACATATCGACGACTATATACCATTTGTTTGGGTTTTTGAAAAAATCGAAATTATTTTTAACGATTTTGAGCTCGTAAAAAATTTGTTTATGACAAATTTCTGCTTCCCCCGACTGAATCTCATTTATAATCGAATAAATGATAAAATAGCAAAAAAAAATTGTAGGCTCATTTTTCGGAAGAGTGACTTAGGTAATGAATTACCGAAAGAATAATTACTGGTCGTTTTGTATCAGCGATTTTGTGTACTTTTGGCCGAGGCAGCCAGAGACACGGAGCTGGAGGGAAAGGGAAATAGAAAGTTTCGCAGTCCCAGTCGTGGGAAGGGCTTTTGCACGTTACCTTTTAGGATTTGTGCAAACAGATTGTCATCGTTGTCGTCGTAGAAGGGTGGATAGCCGCACAACAGTATATACGATATGACGCCTATGCTCCAGACATCCACGGCTTTCCCGTAGGGCTTCTGTGCCAGCACTTCCGGGGCTGTAAAACGACAGTCTCTGTTAAAAGTCATCCCGAAGTTCAATTGGGCAAGTACTTTGATGGATTGGGCGAGGAGCGAGGATGGCTCAGGGAAAACAAAGAGATCAACGAGGCTGAAAAGTCGTAGTGAAATTTTGCATTGTATCATCGAACCACCGAATTCAAAAATATATTTTACGCGTTTGGGGTGATTATGAAGATTGCAACATTGGAATGCGACGAATATGATTTTTTTTTTATTCTCCAATTTGCTTTGGCAGATTCGAGGCACGAAAATCGCCCAAACATTTTTGAATAATCTTATTTAGCGAGCGACAGCAAATTAAAAAAAAAAATATGATTTTGGATGATAATGAAATTAGGAAATTGACAAAAAAATTCGATAAATGTCTAGAATCGGGGCTGCTGACCAAAAACGTCGACAAATTTTTTTCTTTGCCATGAGCAGCTTTAATTGGTCTCCAGTAATGATATTTCGTCGGCGGAGGCTAACAATTTTTATTAATTTGATAAATTTCGGGTTTTTAAAATTGGGTGAACATGCAACGAAATTTCGGATTTAAAAAACTTCGACGTGAATATTGAGGTCAGGGGGTAGGGCGTACACACACACACACGCGCATGCGTCACATAAAATATATTTTGTTTGGGTTTGTTTGGGAAATTGTCTTCCGCCGAGTTGTATAATCATAAGAAAGTACCCAGAAAAATATCAGCTCGGTAAAAAAAATTTCAACCCCTTTTTGGTCAGGAGCCCCGATTCCAGACATTTTCCAAAAATTCATTGCATTCCGACGATGCAAACTTCAATCCGATTGTTGGAGAAAAAAACTGACGTCTGGAGAATTAATTGGGCCAATGAAAAGTGACGTTCAAGAAGAACGTCTAGATGGCTCGTATCAACCTTTTGACGAGCAAAACATTTGCTGATTTTTATGATTTTTTTTATAGGTTTATATTATAGATATTGATATAAAAGTTGTTGCAATTCATAAATACACTTTCGAAATACTTTTTAAAAAAATTATTTATTTAAGTCACTATTTAGAGACGAAAATGGTAGTTAAAAAAATGTCCTTAATAAATTGTAGGTCTGCGCTGTTGATGAAAACGGTTTTAGATTCAGTATGTTGGTGGCTATAGCGCATATTATACGATTTTTGATATGTACAAAAATAACAAAATGGCCGACATTTTTCGAATAAAAAACGTGTTTTTTTACCGTTTTTGGCAAAAAAAATAGTAAACTTAAAAAAAATGTAAATCCTTGATATGCGCTATAGCTATAGTTGTAAAGAATATGTGGTTGGAATTTCATAAGGATCGGTTCAGTAGTTTCGAAGATTTTCTCAACAAGCCGTCGAAAAATGTTGTTTCGAGAAAAACGCGTTTGAAGTTTGTTCGGTTTACATAAATACATTAAAATTTTAAGTATTTCGAAAGTGTGTTTATGAAGTGTAACAACTTTTATATTAATATCTATAATATAAACCTATCAAAAAATGCATGATATTAGCCTTTTTAGCGTCTAAAGTGAAAAGACCCCTTAAGGGGTTACCCGCACTTGCCACTTTGAAAAAATCGATTTTTTTATTGCATTTTTTTGAAGTATAAGTATCTGAGAATATGTCCTGAAAATTTCAAGTCGATTCGAACAAAATTGACTGAGATATGAGCGTTGAGAGAACGTTGAAAGAGAAACTTTAAACGCGTTTTTCTCAAAATGCCATTTCTGAAGTCGGTGACGAAGATTACTCGAACACTAATGAACCGATCTTCTTGAAATTTTGCAGGCTTATTTAATACATACAAATGTAGTCTTTAATCGTTCGATTTTTTTTTCGAAAAAAATGGCCGTTTTATAGCCAAAAAACGGCCGTTTTTTTTTTCGTTAAAATCGAACCATTAACTTTGACTGTCCGCCATTTTGTGAAAAATGAATATTTTTTAAAATCCTTCGATTAAAGACTAGTTTATACTTTTTTTTTTTATTAGTTTTTTTCCCTAGGTACACGCTTTTCGCGTTTGTTACCTATTCTTTCCCTTCATTGTGCCCGTTTCTTTCCTCTACTGTTTACTCCTTTTTTTCTCCATCTTTCTCCTTGTTCCCCCCCCCCCCCCCCCCCCCCCCCCCTGTTGCGGCCACTGCCGACTTCCCCCTCTGTATTATATTCATCATGACATTTCTGTCATGGGTATAGGGAAACTGCGGAAAACCTATACCAATACAGCCGGTCATCGAGTTCGCCCCCCAGTCGTGGAACTAGTCTTATTTCGCCGCGAAATGCCGAAGAAAAACATTTCACGACGAAATGTACGCGACTGGGATTCGAACCCGGGACCTCCCGGTCCGCTGGTTTAGTAGCGAGCACGCTAACCACTAGACCATCGCACCGGTCGACTAGTTTATACTTATATTTGACTAAATCCATCCGCATTTTTTTTTTCAGATGATCCACTTCGCCGCAATGTTGGTCACCGCAAACCGTGTATATAAAAACATTATTTCATTGACGGCCATTTGCCACTAAACAATGTAATATTTTTCAATAAAAAAATTACTGAAAGTTCTTCGAGATGTGTTCTTTAAGATGGTATATAGATCGATTAAAAAAGTTTTGTAGTTTTCTTTAAAAAAAATTCATGTAAAAGGCCTTTTTTTGCGCTACGAGTGGGGGTAACGCCTTAAATACGAAAAAAATCACAACTTATTTTGTGAATTTTTTTGTATTTACAATTTTTTGTGAATACATTTGCACTCGCAGATTTTGATGTGATTTTTTTTTAATTCACAGGTTTTTTCGTAAATATTCACATTTTCTGTGAATATTCACAATTTTTTCCGTGAATTTGTACGTTCGGATTATTTGTGAATACAATTGTATTTCTATGCATGCATGTGAATACAAATAAATTCGTATTTACATTTGTGAATACGAAATTATTTTACAAATTACAAATGTTACAAATAAATTCGTATTCACACTTGTGAATACGAATTAATTTGTATTCGTATTACCAATAAGTGAGGTATGAATGAATTCGTATTCGTATTTATAAATAGAATTACGTCCAACTCTGCCACGTTGAAGTGTGAACTGCGAAGGGAGGAAAACAAACGTACCGACGTATCCCGGTGTACCGCAGGCGGTCGCCATTATCCCCGAATCTTCCATCTTCGATAGGCCAAAGTCGCTTATCATTATTTTACTATCTTCGGCGGGACTGTAGTAGAGCAGATTTTCCGGCTTGAGATCGCGATGAACGACACCCTGCTCGTGCATGTAATCGACCGCTTCGAGTACCTGCCTTATCAGGCCCGATGCATCTTTTTCCGTGTACGAGCCTTTCTCGACGATACGATCGAACAACTCGCCACCGGTGACACTTGACAAATCGTGGAGAAAAAAAAAAATAATTAGACGCACACGTATACATTTAAGGAGAAAAAAAAAATAAAAAATAGTACGAACGTTCGAAAACACAAAAAATACATTCCTACGCAGGAAGGTTTTTTTTTCTGATATTTCCCTGTTTCTTTTTTTTTTTCTTTTTTTTTTTCAAGTCCTTATTTTATTTCCAGACCGGTCGTTGCCCATATAGAACGAATTATTTCAGTGCAGCGACTAGCTGCTCGCGAGCACTAAATGGATATAAAAGACGCTGTCGTTTTCTTTTTCGCTTCTCTCAAGTACGAATCAATGAAGCGCGGCGACTCGACGAAAAGGAAAAATCCACGATCGCTAATTGATTTTGGTGCTAAATTGGACGACGAACAGGTGAAGCTCGTCCAGGCGCGAATTCGAGAGAAAATAAATCGTACAAAGTACAGAACGACTGGAAATTCATCATCGATTGGGAATTCTCTCGGATTAGAGGGAGTGAAGTACTTTCGGGGGGAAAAAATCATACGAATTGCTAGCTTGTTTCCGAGCTTAATTTCAAGTGTGTTTTTTTTCCTTTTTTTTTCATATTACTTTTTAACCGAAAATAAAATTGTTTTAAAAACGATTTGTCAAAACGGAATTTTTATCGCAATAATAAAATAGCCTTCGCGTTTCTACAGATTGCATATTAAAAGAAGAATTTTTCGGAGGAAATGTGATTTTTTTAACCATCACTTTTCGAACCAGGGCACATTTTATTTGAGAACAATTTTTTGGAGATTTTTCTTATCGTAGAAAACTTTTTTCCAGCTGTTTATTTCAAGGTATTGCCAATTGGAATTTTATTTTTCGAAAAGTGCAATGAATCTCTTCGAATTACTTTTTAAAGCTCAGAAAGGTAAGGGGAAGAAGATTTATTGGATCAGAACTTCCTTATCATAAAAAAATCAATTCACTCGGTTTATTTAGACTTGGTATGTGTAAAATTGATTTTTCGAAAAGGTAAATTAATTTTTACGTCTTTTTTTATAGAAAAAAAAACACATGAACATAATTTATTGGAATATTATTTTTATTATTTAAGACGAGACTTTTTTCGGGGGAACGAAGTAGATAAAAAAACAAAAGAAATCGTGCAAAATCATTTTGAAAAAAACGGAAAGGGAAGAAAACGGACATCGAACAGAAAAAAATTCATCGAAAACGCATGGAAGAAGAATAACGATTTACTGAATTAGAATTCCCTTATCAGAAAAATATTCCGACCCACTGCGAATTTGAAATGGACTTTGAGAAGAAAAAAAAATTCATTTTCGCTGACTTTTTAAATAAAATAGGGAAACGTTTTTTGAAAACAATTCATGGGAATATCATTTTTCATCGTTGAAGACGAGATTTTATTTCATGCAATCAAAGTAGACAAAAAAAGAAATTAAATATCAGAAATAAAAGAAACGACCGAAAAAAAATAAACGTCCTAGAAAAATAAAGAAACGGCTTAGGAAAAAAACGGCTCAGAAAAAAAAATTGGCCTAGAAAAAAAGCAATCGAGTAGCAAAAAAAAAAACGAGGAAATGTAGTAGGAAAAAAAGGTGCGCGACTTACAGTTCCATAACGAGGTAGACCTTGTGCTTGTCCTCGAAAGTTTCCAACAGCTGTACAATATTCGGATGCGTTAGCCTGAAACAATTGGTGGGCGAGCAGTTAACGAGGTGCGGTCTTCGTCGGATACCCCGTGCAAAATGTACTTTTTAGTATCGGCGATTGTTCGCGCGATTCGCGTACGTGCATGGGTGTATGCGATGCTGTATGACCGGCGGCTCGTCGGGACACTTTGCCATCCTCATGCGCCATGATTTTTTACACAGACGGACGGTGACGTTATTAGTGAAAAGTTGGCTTCCCGAACGACGAAGCGACGCGCACAAGTGGGTCGAGGGTTGAGACCAGCGAATTGCCAATTTAATATCGATAATCGATTTTACCCGTGTTTGTCGACCAAATTATTTTACATGCTTTCGGAAATTATTTGGCCTTGTTTTACCTTTACACACGAAAAGAAAAATCGAATACTCTTGATTTCGAGTGCTCAATAAAGAAATCAAGTACTTTTTCATTAGAATGCTCAATAATAAAAAAAACGAGTACTTTTAAATTCGAGTTCTCAATATTTAAAAAATCGATTACTTTTTAGTTCGCGTGCTCAATAAAAACATCGAGGACTTTGTAATTCGAGTGATTAATAAAAGAATCGAATATGGTAATTACAAATTAGGCCACAGTAACGGGTATAAAATCACGTGCGAATTTAACAAGTTTTTTTTCGTATGAAAAAGTGATTCACTCATAAAATTAATTACACATCCGTTTAGTATGAATATCAAGCTGTTATAAAATATATTTTTTTTTTCGATGTACAAAATGATCGACTACTTGAAACAGCTTTTTTCCAATTGGCGTGACAAATAACGTCAACAATTATCACTCGATTTGCTTTCAATTTAAAAGTTATGTTCCTAATTGCATTTCGCAGAACAGTACGTACGGAATTTCTGATTAATCGAAAACTTTTCATTTTATGAGCAGCTTATGAGCAGTCATAACGAAATTTTTCGCTGAAAATTCATTTCTTAAGTTCAAATACCTAACATTTTTTAATAAAACAATATTTTTTCACTTCCGTACGTTCGTCTCTCGGTATTTTAATGTACATTGACGAGAATTTTTGTTTTTTGTTCTAGGTAAAAAATTGTGGATGCTAAATGTCACGTCGCGAAGCGTCTAAAAAAAAGATAAAAGAAAATATTAGTAGTCGGCCATTTTGTTGATTGAAAAAAAAATATATTTCTTCTAACAGGTTGATATTCATACTAAATAGAATGAATATGAACTTTATTAATTATTTTTATGAGTGAATCACTTTTTCATTTTTTTTAATGAATTTTATGAGTGGTAATTAATTTCAATTGCCACTTTAATTACCACTTTAATTACCACTCATAAAATTAAAGGTAATTAATTTTATGAGTGAATCACTTTTTCATACGAAAAAAAATGTTAAATTCGCGCATGATTTTATACACTGAGAAAAGACAACCGTTGAATGTGCAAAATGCATTTTGTTGTCTCGAAATTTTGTTGTTTTAACAGTTGCTCAGACATGCTAAATAAGCTACAGTTGACACCACTAAAACTATCAGTTAGATTCACAAAACGTGTTTTATGCCACCCATAAATCAAGTTGAACGTATTTAAAGACACATTTTGTTAAACCAACTGAATTTTGGATGGATGAACGAATTTTTTTTTAGTTTACCCGTTACTGTGGCCTTAAAGAAAATCGACTCGATCGTATTGGTCGAATAAATTCTTTGACATTTTTGCGGGAATTATTTGGCCTTATTTTTCGTCCTCTTTCGTAAAGAATTGAGTACTTTTTAATTCGAATGTTTAATTGAAGAATCGAATACGATAATTGAATAGTCGCGCGCCCAATTGAAAATATGCGAGCGATCTTAAAAATCGATTGGACCGACATTCGTTCAACCGCGTAAATAATCGCGTACTTTTTAATTTGCGTCCTTAATTTAGAAAAACAAGTACTTTTTAATTCAAGTGTTCAATAAAAAACGAGTATTCTTTAATTTGAGTTCTCAATATTTAAAAAACGAGTACTTTTTCATTCGAATGCTCAATAACGAAAATGGAAGACGCAATTAAAAAATTGAATACGATAATAATAAAAAGTCGAGCGCCCAATGAAAAATATTCGATCAATATCAGAAATCAGTTAGATTGTATTTGTCGATATAATTATTTAACCATTTTCCGGGAACGATTTGGACTTTTTTCGTTCGGTCGCGTAAAAAAATCGAGGATTTTCCATTCGAGTGTTCAATTAAAAAATCGAATACGATAATAAAAAAAGTCGCACGCCGAATAAAAAATGTTCGATCGCGATCAGAAATCGAGCGAGTAAGCAAGCTCTGCTTTCTTTCAATTAATTGATTTTCAGTACATTGATGTAAGCATCGATAAATCCAATAAAACAAAACGAAAAATAACACAAATTCACTGCAATTTTTTTCTCAAAGCTGTCACACGCGTGTCACGAAAGATTACGATCTTTTATTTGAACGATACAAAAGAGATAAAAATCCCGGCGCTCGTCACTTTGTACTCGGTATACATACGAAATTCTCGAGTAATCAGGGCGTTTGTGGTAAGCCGATTTTCCAATTAACGATCAACGCCACTTTGTATGTGGCTAAACGGGCTTTTTTTTTCTTCGAACGTTTTTCAATAGCAAAGTTCGCACTGTCGTCCCGGCGAGCACTGGCCATCCAATACATACGCACTATAGGGTGATTTCTCAACGATTAGGGTTCCTATCGCTAGCATATAGGATGTGTCATCGCGGGCAAAACGCTTTTTTTTTAAATGTCGTGCGAAAACAATTCGCCGAGCCAAAAATTCGCGTTCAAAGTCCAAGTATAGTAATGAAAAATGGCACAGTAGTTGCTCACGCGCGAAACGTGTGAGCCGGATCGAGAACAGCTTCGAATCCACCTTCTGACAAGTGAATTCTTGTTCTCTTAAGGGGTTACCCCCACTTGCGATTTTGAAAAAATCGATTTTTTTATGGCATTTTTTTGAAGTATAAGTATCTGAGAATATGTCCTGAAAATTTCAAGTCGATCCGAACAAAATTGACTGAGATATGAGCGTTGAAAGAGAAGAATCCGCGTTGAAAGAGCGTTGAAAGAGAAGCTTTAAACGCGTTTTTCTCAAAACGGCATTTCTGAAGTCGGTGACCAAGATTACTCGAACACTAATGAACCGATCTTCTTGAAATTTTGCAGGCTTATTTAATACATAAAAATGTAGTCTTTAATCGTTCGATTTTTTTTTCGAAAAAAATGGCCGTTTTATAGCTAAAAAACGGCCGTTTTTTTTTTCGTTAAAATCGAACCATTAACTTTGACTGTCCGCCATTTTGTGAAAAATGAATATTTTTCAAAATCCTTCGATTAAAGACTAGTTTATACTTATATTTGACTAAATCCATCCGCATTTTTTTTTCAGATGATCCACTTCGCCGCAATGTTGGTCACCGCAAACCGTGTATATAAAAACATTATTTCATTGACGGCCATTTGCCACTAAACAATGTAATATTTTTCAATAAAAAAATTACTGAAAGTTCTTCAAGATGTGTTCTTTAAGATGGTATATTGATCGATTAAAAAAGTTTTGTAGTTTTTTTTTTAATTCATGAAAAAGGCCTTTTTTTGCGCGACAAGTGGGGGTAACGCCTTAAGGCCTTACGCCACAGTAACAGGTATAAAATCATGTGCGATTATAACAATTTTTTTTTTCGTATGAAAAAGTGAGTCACTCATAAAATTAATTACACATCTACTTAGTATGAATATCAAGCTGTTAGAAAATATATATATATATATATTTTTTCGATGCACAAAATGGCCGACTACTAATATTTTCTTTAATCTTTTTTTTTAGACGCTCCGCGGCGTGAAATTTAGCATCCACAATTTTTTACCTAGAACAAAAAACAAAAATTCTCGTCAATCTACATTAGAATACCTAGAGAAGTACGTACGGAATTTAAAAAATATTGTTTTATTCAAAAGTTGTAGGTATTAAGAAATGAATGTTCAGTGGAAAATTCCGTTATAACTGCTCATAAAATAAAAAGTTTTCGATTAATCAGAAATTCCGTACGTACTTCTCTGCGAAATGCAATTAGGAACGTAACTTTTAAATTTGAAGTAAATCGAGAGAATATTGTTGAAGTTATTTGTCACGCCAATTGGAAAAAAGCTGTTTCGAGAAGTTTCGAGTAGTCGGCCATTTTGTACATAAAAAAATATATATTTTTTCTAACAGCTTGATATTCATACTAAATAGATATGTAATTAATTTTATGAGTGAATCACTTTTTCATACGAAAAAAATGGTGAAATTCGCACGTGATTTTGTACCCGTTACTGTGGCCTTAAAGGAAGGCCCGACATATGATGCAGGAATCGCAGATTGACGTAAACTTATGATTGCAACGATAAAAGGGCTAGTCAAACTTTGGTAATTCTTTAGATAAGTGACCTTTCCGAAAAATGAGTTCGTTTCGGTTTCTTTGGGAACTCAAACAAAGTCCAACTCATTTTTCGGAAAAGTCACTTATCTAAAGAATTACCCAAACTTCAAACGCGTTTTTTTTTCGAAACTATGTTTTTCAAAACGGTGTACACGATTTCTCGACATCTAATGAACGGATTGACTTGTAATTTGGTACACTTATTCAGTGTAATAGTAGTTTAGTCTTGACCGACGTTTTTCGTCTCAAGATTTTTTCTCGAAATCGAGAAAAAAAATCGAGAAAAAATATTAAACACTTTTTTTTAATGATTGAAACACGATAACAAAAAAGCTCAGTCAAGTCTTAAACAATATTATCTATTTTAAGAGAAAAAACACTGGTTTTCTTGTTTCAGATCAACGCAGTGGCAAAAATCAAGTACACCGTTGAGCCCCTCACGTTCAAAGGTCCTTCACAAGATTGTTCATAACTTCTTTAATTATTAATATTTTTAAATGTAATTTGGCATAATTCTTCAGTGTAATAGTAGTTTAGTCTTGACCGACGTTTTTCACTCAACATTTTTTTCATTAGTTAGCAAAAATAATGTTATTTTTCCTTCAAAAATCGAGAAAAAAGAGGGTCGACATTTTTTTATGATTGAAACACGACAACAAAAAAGCTCGGTCAAGTATTATCTATTTTAAGAAAAATAGATATTATTTATTAAAATACATTAATTTTTTTTATTAAAATAGATATTATCAATTTTATTTTATTATTTATCTTAATATCTATTTTAGATTTTTTTTCATTAGAATGGGTATTATTTATAAAAATAGAAAATAGATAATATAGCCAATATTATCTATTTTAAGAAAAAATAAACTTTTTTTTGTTCCACATCAACTAGGTGGCCAAAATCAAGTACACCGTTGACCTTTGACCGTGCACAGTTCCCGTTCACCTTCACGAGATTATTTATAACCTCTTCAATTATTCATATTTTTTAATTAAATTTTGTTCACAACTTTGTTAAAGTACACACAAATCTTGCTCCTGAGCAAGGACTGTGCCATTGTTTACGTATCAAACTTTGAACGCGAATTTCTCGGCGTATTTTTGTCGCGCGATATTTGAAGAAAAAAAAAGCGTTTTGCTCACAATAACACTATATGCCCTTCAAGGCAAACCGAATAGTTGTGAATCGCCCTGAATGGACATTTTTCGTGGTGGACAAATCAGGGATGAACGTCCGCCTGTGTTACCGTCACGTGTACAAACAACGATACAATAAATAAATAAATTTGCAAACACGAAAAATTTAATCATTACCGTGAGTGTCACGAAAAATCTACTTCTTCGTTCGTACACGCGATATTCGTGTCGGAGCGTTATGCATGCCTGTCACAGATTGATCGACACCAGAGGAGCTAATTATACCGCGCCATCGGAGGTGTTCAAGCGCAAGTTCACTAATTGCAACTAACGTAATTTCAATAACGTCTACGCGATTTTGTCGATTAAGGGTAAGCGGTTTGGCAATAAATTACGTGTTACGATAGAAATAAATACATACATACATACATACATACATACATACACACACACACACACACACACACACACACACACACACACACACACACACGCACACGCACACGCACACGCACACGCGCACGCGCACGCGCACGCGCACGCGCACGCGCACACGCACACGCACACGCACACGCACACGCACACGCACACGCACACGCACACGCACACGCACACGCACACGCACACGCACACGCACACGCACACGCACACGCACACGCACACGCACACGCACACGCACACGCACACGCACACGCACACGCACACGCACACGCACACGCACACGCACACGCACACGCACACGCACACGCACACGCACACGCACACGCACACGCACACGCACACGCACACGCACACGCACACGCACACGCACACGCACACGCACACGCACACGCACACGCACACGCACACGCACACGCACACGCACACGCACACGCACACGCACACGCACACGCACACGCACACGCACACGCACACGCACACGCACACGCACACGCACACGCACACGCACACGCACACGCACACGCACACGCACACGCACACGCACACGCACACGCACACGCACACGCACACGCACACGCACACGCACACGCACACGCACACGCACACGCACACGCACACGCACACGCACACGCACACGCACACGCACACGCACACACACACACACACACACACACACACACACACACACACACACACACACACACACACACACACACACACACACACACACACACACACACACACACACACACACACACACACACACACACACACACACACACACACACACACACACACACACACACACACACACACACACACACACACACACACACACACACACACACACACACACACACACACACACACACACACACACACACACACACACACACACACACACACACACACACACACACACACACACACACACACACACACACACACACACACACACACACATATATATATATATATATATAATACGTAACCCAATTACCATTGGCATAAACGAAGCGTAATAATATTCAATGCTAATACTGATAATGGCAACGATACAGAGGCCCATAAGCGAATTTACAGCGTTGATTACGTGTACATACGAACAAATGAAAATCAGCGCAGACATATAAAAAGTGCACGCCTTCGCCTCGAACGAATGTGAATGTTTATGAGAGGGGGAAAAAAGTAAGGAGCAACAAACACATCGTATGACATATAGAGCTATTGATCGAAAAATGATGACGAAAGAACGAGAGCTCGTCCTCGCATTGTGTCTTCTTTTTTTTTGCTGATTTTTTTTGCTGTTTTCGATTTTTTTTCTCGTTTTTATATTCTTTATTTATTCCTTTCCCCTTTCTTTGGCTCGGATTTTTTTTTCAGTTGATTTATATTCGGTTCTTTTTTTTCATGTCTTTTATTCCTTCATTTTCGTTTTTTTTTCCGTCCTGTATTTTCGATTTTATTTAATCCCTTTATTTTCGACATTCTTTAAGGGGCTATACCAGTGTGACACTTTCAAAAAATCGATTTTCTGCCTTTTTCGATAGTTTATACTTTCAAGAATATCATTATCATTTATATCATTTATATCAATATCATTTTATCTTGCAAAAATCGATAATCGAATCTTTAAACGCGTTTTTCTCTAAATGAGATTTTTCAAATTTGCTGACATTGTAACTCAAAGAGCATTTATCCGATCGACTTGAACGTTGAACTGAGTACTCTTGAATATATGTACTCTACAATGACGTAGGATATTTCTGATTGGATGAAAATTGACGATTTGGGATTGAAGAAAACGACCATTTTATAGGCAAGAAAACAGACTTTTTTTTCATAACTACGCCATTTTGTTAGATTTTGATATTTTTCGAAAATCCTACGTCATTATACAGGAAAAACCTTCCAGTTGAACGACATTTTTTCCTTTTTCGGTTTCAGCTACTCAATCGGCCGGAATCATGTCAGCAGTGGAGGAACTTTTTTTTTGGCGCCTCCGAAGGCAGCGCACAAGTCGCTTGGATCTCAATATTTTTCTATGAAAAAATTATGTAATATAGGTGAAATATAGCCAAATATATTCTTAATTTTCCGAAACTTTAAGTGAGTACTTTTCTTCCAAAAAATTCCTTCATTCCGTGACTTTCGATTTTCGTTTTCATCAATTTCCTTTCAGTTCCTTGCATTCCTTTGTTTTTTATTTGTTTTCATTCCTTTATTTTCGAATTCCTTTCGTTCCTATATTTTCGATTTTCCATCATTTCTTTCATTTTCAACTTTTTTTTTCATTCTTCTAATACCAATTTTTCCATGGATTAATTTTCAATTTTTAAAAAGTTCCTTATTTATGATTTTTCTTCGTTCCTTTCATCGTCGATTTTCTGCAATTCCTTGTTTTTCGATTTTTTTCCATTCCTTCATTTTCGATGTTAATTGTCTTCCCTCGTTTTTCTCATCCCTTCCTTATTTTCTTTTCTCTCTTGGAGCATTCGACCACACACTGCAAAGGTTCTTCTCCAATACGAAAAAAAAAAACACGTTTTCGCGAGACTTCGTGTCTGTTCTCGCTCGCGTTTATATACGTGTGTGTACATAAAGGAAAGAAGCGTTAAGCAACGGCGCGTTACGAGTTAATGGAGTGGCGCGCGCGCGCGAGCTTTTGACCCTAAAGAGGCTGTAAACGAGGCGAGTCTTTTAAATGCCGTATGTACACACTAACCGTATATACCCGTACGCGAGTTACGAAATGAATTTGTAATGCGGTGCGAGATCGTTGAAAAATTCATTATCCATGCGATCCCTCGGCTACGAAGGAGAGATAACACAACAATGGAGTGGAAGAGAGAGAGAGAGAGAGAGAGAGAGAGAGAGAGAGGGATGAGTAGAGCGAAAGAGGGAGGGTCTTTATACGCCATATGTATGGCGTGTGTATACTGCACCATTTAATTAATTAAGGTACACGACTTGTCTATGAAACGTGACTCTACAAAGCATAATTTTCTGCTATCTATATATACACACTCTATAAAGAAATATATACATATATGTATCTATACAGTCACATCCAACTAAAGTGGAATAATATCACGTTTTCGGATTTGCGCCAAAAACATTAGTTTCCTCAAAAATCCAAGAAGTTTTTCTTTAATTGCCAGACGTGATTGCCACAAAATGAGGAAAAATTCTTCGTATAGTTCAACAAAATATTATTGTTTCAGTCAAATGTGAAATAACACCGTTTTTTTTAATTATACATATATACACTACCGGCTAAAAGTTTCCGGACACTTCAGATAATTGCAAGACTACATTAGAATAATATAATTAATTATACAGAGCTATATATCTTCGTAAAATAATAAATGAAATTAACTATATTATTTTAACATTATTTGGCAATTATCCAGTGATCGAAAGTGTTGCAATTATGTGAAGTGTCCGAAAACTTTCGGCCGGTAGTGTGTGTGTGTATACAGGGTATCACAGAACTGAATGCGTTCCCTGAAATGAGGGGTTGGGGGTGAAATTCTGAGTCGATTGATATAAGCATGTAGGGGTCTCAGATCAACCCCTGAATTATTATTAATTTATAAAGCCGGGCCAATCGGGTGCGCCCGATGAGCCGGCGTACGTCGGTGAGCGATACGCGCGAATAGCGGTGCCTTGCGGGAGCACCGCACCTACATGCACCACTTCACGCGCGTATCGCTCATCGACGTACGCTGGCTCATCGGGCGCACCTGATTGGCCCGCCTTAAAAATTTAATAATAATTCAGGGGTTGATCTGAGAGCCACACATGCTTATATAAATCGACTCAGAATTTCACCCCCAACTTCCTATTTCAGGGAACGCGTTCCATTCTGGGATACCCTGTATACAGGGTGTCCTGTTATGAATGGATAATTCTGCAACTGTCGATATGTCAGATCACGTACTACTATATGCTGGAATTTCAGTTTAGCAAAAGTCCCACGGTTCTCGAGATAAAAATCATCTGCTTTTGGTTTTTCGCATGCCATTTCTATAAATGATAACTTTTTCAACTCAGTTCTGTAAAAATACCCTTCTTTATCTATATTATCTATAAAAGTCTTTTTTTAACCTCAAATGTTAAGGAACTTTATAAAAAAAGATCTTATGCAAAATTTTCATACAAAGGAATTCGAACATCTGAATTTGATAGCCTGCAGTGTTAAAAAAATGTACTACGCATATCGTGCCAATTACTTCAAAAAGTTGCTCAGTCATTGTCGATTCATATCATTTATAGAAATGACATGCGAAAAAAAGTAGATGATTTTTTTTCAATAAACGACGTAAAGTCCAAAATCTTGAAAACCGTGGGTCTTTTACGAAACTTAAATTCCAGCATACAGTGGGGCATGATTTGACCTATCGATAGTTGCAGGATTATCCGTCCTGTATATATATATATATATATATATATATATATATATATATATATATATATATATATATATATTCCAATTGAGGGGAACGATATCATTTTTGCATTAAGAAAATAGCGGTGGGATGTCCAAAAAAATTCTGTGTATGAAATGTCATTGTATGAATTATATGTGGGAAACAATATGATTTCCAAAAAACTAAAATATATGTGATAAAACATCATTGTTTTGGATGTCAGAAAAACGTTTCACCGACGTTTTATTAAATTCAACAATGCTATAACATATATTGCTCATTTGACTGAGACGAAATTATTATTTATGATTATACAGTGATTCCTTTCCCAAATTCTAGTTCTAAAGAAAATGAAAAAAAAAAAAAAATTCTGCAATTTTTTAGGAACGGGATTGCCAAAAAGGGAAAGAAATCACTGTATAATCATAAAAAATTATTTCGTCTCAGTCAAATGAGCAATATATGTTATAGCATTGTTCAATTTAATAAAACGTCGGTATATATATATATATATATATATATATATATATATATATATACATGGGGTATTCCAGCTCAACTGAGACAACTGTTTCCCTCACCATCGTTGATTATAGATTTTCATAGTAGCAAAACTCACCCCTGATGTTAAAAAAATACCGATTTTTTTTTTCAAATTCTCTTCCCACCCTTACTCTTTTGCGGCTGCAGAAAAGTCTACTCGGGCGGTTTTTTAAATTCTGAAAAAAATTAGATACGTTTTAGACCTGTTTTGTGCATTTTTCACTAAAGCTCAACTTGCGCTTCCGATATTTACTATTCATTTTGCGAAATGTCGACTTTGGGGCTGATTATTTAACGTTTTGGAAGACAGAAGAGTACTTTTTCGGTCTACATATACATCCCACCCGAATTGAACTTCATCTGAAACCATATTTTTTGAAGTTTATGGTTACTTGCAGACCGAAAAAGTACTATCATCACTATAAATTCAATTTTCCAGAATTTAAAAAACAGCAGAAGGGTGCGGGAAAAGAAATTGAGAAAAATTAGGTGTTTGTTTGACCGCAAGAGTGAGGTTTTCCACTATGGAAATCAACAATGGTGAGGGAAATGGTTGTCTGAGTTAAGCGAGAATGCCCGATGTATTTTTTTCAACTATTTTATTTATTTGTTTATTTATTATTATTGTTTTATTCAAGATATATATTAGACGGCCCCAAAAAGAACTGAACTTTTGTTTTGTTTAATTTTTGTTGAAAATGTTGTTGAGAATTACAAAAAATGAGTGCTGACCAAATTTCAGCCCTTTATATTAATATGTAGAGGTCTCTCATCGCGATTTTCTATTTCCCATTCATTTAACGTGGTAAAAGTTTTGTTTGCTGCTTCTGAGCTTTGTAACTCGCGTACGGGTAAACACGGAAACGCCTAATAATAATGTTGATAGAAAATTTAACGCTCTACAAAAAAGGTCCTTAGCCTTCATACAATAAATTCACTCGTTCAAATTTTATTCACCATAAAAGTAGAATTCATGATAAATTTCATGATTTTTTAAAAAGATTTGGGACAAAATTATTGATTGTTTTTTTCTCATTCATCTTGAAAAGTATTGTATCTTTTTCAAATTATTCCCTAGATATTTATTTATCATACTATGAGCAATTGAATTCGCTTTAAGAATAGATTTTTGTACTAATGTACTTTTAAATAACAATAAATTTAAATCTACTAGGAATTTTAGAAACTATCTAGGAAATAATTTGGAAAGGATACAATACTTTTTAAGATGAATCAGAATAAAAATCAATAATTTCGTCGTAAGTCCAAAAATCGCACAAAATCATGAAATTTATAATAGATTCAACTTTGACGTTGAATAAAATTCGAACAAGTGAATTTATCGCACGAAGGCTGAGGACCTTTTTTGTAGAGCGTTAAATTTCGTACAAAACAATGTTTTATGCATTTCCGTGTGTTTACCCGTAGGCGAGTTATAAAGCTGAGAAACGGCAAACAAAACTTTTACCATGTTAAATCGCGATGAGGGACCTCTAAATATTGATATAAGAGGCTAAATTTTGGTCAGCACTCATTTTTTGTCATTCTCAACAACATTTTCGACAAAAACTTCAGTTGGAAAAAAAATTTGGGCCAATCTAATAAATATATATATATTAAATTTATAGTGAATTTTTAGTTTCCATTTTGACAGAGGCAGACTAGGGACGTCCTATATTTCACTTATGAAGTTGAAGGGGCTATACCAGTGTGACATTGTAAAAAAATCGATTTTTTTGTTGCCTTTTTTATACTTACAGTTTATACTTTCAAGAATATCATTATCATTTATATCATTTATATCAATATAATTTTATCTCGCAAAAATCGATAGTTAAATCTTTAAACGCGTTTTTCTCGAAATGAGATTTTTCAAATTTTCTGACATTGTAACTCAAAGAGCAATTATCCGATCGACTTAAAATTTGAACTGAGTACTCTTGAATATATTTGCTCTACAATGACGTAGGATATTTTTGATTGAATGAAAATTGACGATTTGGCACTGTAAAAACGACCATTTATAGGCAAGAAAACTTTGTTTTCATAACTACGCCATTTTGTTAGATTTTGATATTTTTCTAAAATCCTACGTCATGGTACAGGAAATACATTCCAGTTTAACGACATTTTTTCTTTTTCGGTTTCAGCTACTCAATCGGCTGGAATCATGTCAGCAGTGAAGGAACTTTTTTTTGCGCCTCCGAAGGCAGCGCATAAGTCGCTTGAATCTCAATATTTTTCTATGAAAAAATTATGTAATATAGGTCAAATATAGCCAAATATATTCTTAATTTTCCGAAACATTTAATTGAGTACTTTTCTTCCAAAAAATTCACGAAAATCACTCAAATTTTCAGCGATCACACTGGTATAGCCCCTAAAGAAATGTTCTGCTTGAGCACGAGATTTTTGGTCATTTTGTCTGGAACGGTTCATACATGCGCGTGTATGCATATATATATATGCATACAAATGTATGCTTGAACTCGGTGAAATAGCGAAGTGAAAGCCCTCGGAATACCCGTTTGACTTTGTAGGAAACGAGTGGTGCACGCAAAAGAAAAAAAAAGAAACCAAATAAAGAAAATAAAAAACTCAACGCCGACGAGAATTATTTGGACAATCTCCGACCGCCATTCTCAAAAGAAAGAGTGATTGTTCTTGACGAAGAAGAACAATAATAAAAAATAAAAAAATAGAGGCAAAATTCAAAGTGGAAACGATATAAAAAAATTAAGGAAAATTTCAAAGTGAAAACGATTTTAAAAAATTGAAAAAAAATTCAAAGTGAACGCAATCAAAATTGAAAGAAACAGATTAAAAATTCAAAGTGAGCATAGTGAATTTTTTTTTAATTGAGGAAAAATTCAAAGCACGACGAAAATTTAAAAAAATTGAGGAAAAATTCGGTAGGCACGATGAATTTTTTTTTTAATTGAGGAAAAATTCACGGTGACCACATTCTATGCACCTGAGGCACCGTTTTTCTCTCTTTTTTTTTTGCGAAAAAGGATATTCGACGTTCCAAAGTCTTACGTACCCGAAGAGACATACGAGCGTGCAAAATGACATTCGATGCTAATCGCAGAGTGTTGTGTAACTCTGCTCTCTCTCTCTCCCTTTCCCTCCGATTCATTCAAAACGTAGAACGTTACGGGAATATGTCTCCCGTGGACAAGTTTTAACTCGAGTCCTTCGTCACGCGACAATCGACGATAGTTATTTTTTCTTTGCGTATTTTTAGCCGGCGAATTGCAACTTAATAATTAATTTCTGGGTACACCAGCAGGCGGGAGGGAAACGACGAAAATTGCGGACTTCCTCATTCGTCCTTGTTCACATTCTAATTATCAACGTTGTGCCCTAGTTACGCGCAAGAAATATCTTTTTGCATCCGTATAATTACTAATTACGACTCCTCCAAATTTCCCTGCAATTGTAGTTAGACAAAAAAAAACTGCGAAAAATACAAAGCGTCGTTCGCCCGAAGGCACTGAAAAGAGAAAAACATTTATACCCTGTCGAGAAATCTTTGTTTCATAAATCGAATTAATTGGACAGAGAATAACGATTGAGAAAAAAAAATATTTCCTCGTCGTTGGCAAGTTCGATGAAAAATATTGATTTTTTACATTTGGTAAAAAATTTAGTAAAGTTGGTAAAAAAATATAATTCACGAATTAGAAAAAAGAAAATTTGGTTTTTCCCAACCGTCCTCAAAACCGTCGATATATGTTTATTTAAAGAATTTTGAATTTATTCAGTCTAATATTTGTCGAATTCAAAAAAATATATAAACACATTTTAAATTGTAATGAAAAATATTTAAATAAATAAATATTTATTTATTCACGTGTATGGACATACACGTAAAGTATCCAGTATCGCCGAATTGCACAAAAACTTATTTTTTATCCACCAAAAGTTGGCATCACACGACAAAAGTACAAGGCAAAGAAGGAACTCGCAACAGCTGCGAAATCCACACGAAAACATAACAAGCAAAGCATCGTTAGAAAAAAAAAGCCGAAAAGAAACCCCATTCACGATGGTACGATGGAGACAGAAAAAAAAAACACCAACCAAACGAGAAACAGGCAATAAAAGAAAGGAGTCAAATAAAAACAAATAAAAAAGCATCGATATTCGTTACTTATGCAATGTGAGAGAAAAAGCAATGCGATCGACACGATACAATGTTTCGACACCGCGCACGCGGCGACGTCTCCCACGTTTTTTCTCTTTCAAGACCTTCTTTTTACACGCAGGAATGATTTTACGTGGTGTCGAGTATGGCCGGCTCGAAAATTCGTATTCGACACGCGCGTTTCACGATATTCTCGTGTAATTTCATTTTGCGAGCACGCCCACGGAAATTCAACGGTCGTGCATTTTCCGAATATTCACAATTTCCAAGTAAATTCAGAATTAAACGAAAAAAAAAAATTTAATTCTATTTTGTTCCGCTGCTATAATTTTCAATTCGGGAATTAATCATTTTCGTTTCGGTCGAACTTTATCTCGAGACTTTCCGAACGTAGTGTACACGCCTCGCCCTTTCTATCATTCGTTATCGCGAATATAACTGACAAGCTAGAGAAAAAAAAAACAATTCCGATCACTTGGATCGTTTTTCACGAGTGACATTTTTTTTCTTCAATTTTTCTGTTTCTTCGCCTCGCGCGGGAAATAACAATGCGTGTACGTAAATAAATAAGCGGGATTGTTCGTATTCAGTGTGCGTATATGTGGATCCATAAGGAGGGTATAATAACGTGATTAATTTGTTAATAATAATAATAATAAATATGATGATGTCAATAACAATATCAATAATAATGATAATAATGGTGATAGTGATAGAAATGACCGCGTGCGTATTTAATGTGAAAAAATGTATGACGAATCGCGTTTCGAACGATTGTGCACGAGTGAGAATAATTTGTAGAGAAAATATTCTCGTGTATATATATATATATATATATATATATATATATATATATATATATACGCGACAATTGTTTTCAATTATTTTTTTTCTAATTTGTTCGAGGGGCCACACTTACCATCCTCTTTCGTCACTATTATCCGACTTGATCGGCCCGTCACCACTCTGTGGTGTCACTGTTTCACTGAACCTACGAATTAATAATAACAACACCGTACACAATAATGTAACAGAGTGGACGTCGAAATAGTGGCTGTTAACTCGCCTGCCAATGCTGTCTTTTTTTATTTGTTCGTTTTTCGACTCGTTAAAAAATTTTAAATTCTTTTTTGTATTCGTCGACACTTCGTTATCTCGATTTTAGCTCGTGACGTACTGATAATCATAATAATAATTATCATGTCTTTTCGTTCTTGTGCATCAATAGCATCGTTTTTTTAATCGATAGAATTTTTTTACGCGTCTAAAATCGATTTTTTTTTTCGTTTTTATAAATTGATAATTTTTTTTTCGTTTTTATAAATCGATATATTTTTTTCGCTTTTATAAATCGACGTATTTTTTTCTTTTTCGTTTTTATGCATCGACAGCCTTCATCCTCCTCTCGTCAATTTTGTCAAATTCTTCACATTCGTCGCGGCATTCAATCAATGTTCCAGTGGAGAATTTTCCATTAAAAAAGTGGACAAAAAAAACCCTATTCACGACGATCCATCTACGGCGAAGGGAGGAGAAAAGGCGAAAAAAAAACGCGCTTGATATTCTCGTGTAAAAAATGGGAATGTGATTCGATGGGAGCGAAATCAAAGAGAGTGCGGTGACGATAAACGAAATAAAAATCGCGTGTGGAAAGAAATCAATTTTTTTTTGCTCGTTCGATCGCGATGATATTTATTTGTCGTTTGCCCGGCGTCACGTGGCCTTTTTACGACGGCGTGTGTTGGGAGCTGGATTCTTTTTTCGTCTCGGTCGTTTGATGTGCCGAGTTTGGAAGGAAAATTGAGAGAAAAAAAAAGGGGAATTGGTGCGCCAACGATCTATACAAAAGCTGCCAGATCATAGTAAATAACGTGAGACAGTAAATTGCGATAATTGCGTACAGAGAAATACACGCGATCGACACAAACGTAATATTCACGTATACATATATATGTAGGCAAAGAGAGCGAGAGAGAAAGAGAGCGAGAAATGTATTGGCAATGAGAGATAACGAGAGATACAAAATTATGCGTTGAAAATATTGCACAATTCTCATAATACGGATTAGCACACTGACATTGAGAAAAAGTGACGAGAGATAAAGAATGATTTCTTTGGCGTTTTACATGGGTGCACGAATCGTCTCGCGTATTGGACTCGAGGATTTTAAGGGGTTACCCTCACTTGCGATTTTGAAAAAATCGATTTTTTTTATTGCATTTTTTTGAAGTATAAGTATCTGAGAATATGTTCTGAAAATTTCAAGTCGATCCGAACAAAATTGACTGAGATATGAGCGTTGAAAGAGAAGAATCCGCGTTGAAAGAGCGCTGAAAGAGAAACTTTAAACGCGTTTTTCTCAAAATGGCATTTCTGAAGTCGGTGACCAAGATTACTCGAACACTAATGAACCGATCTTCTTGAAATGTTGCAGGCTTATTTAATACATAAAAATGTAGTCTTTAATCGTTGGATTTTTTTTTTCGAAAAAAAAAATGGCCGTTTTATAGTAAAAAAACGGCCGTTTTTTTCGTTAAAATCGAACCATTAACTTTGACTGTCCGCCATTTTGTGAAAAATGAATATTTTTTAAAATCCTTCGATTAAAGACTAGTTTATACTTATATTTGACTAAATCCATCCGCATTTTTTTCTTCAGATGATCCACTTCGCCGCAATGTTGGTCACCGCAAACCGTGTATATAAAAACATTATTTCATTGACGGCCATTTGCCACTAAACAATGTAATATTTTTCAATAAAAAAATTACTGAAAGTTCTTCAAGATGTGTTCTTTAAGATGGTATATTGATCGATTAAAAAAGTTTTGTAGTTTTCTTTAAAAAAAATCATGAAAAAGGCCTTTTTTTGCGCTACAAGTGGGGGTAACGCCTTAAGGGGTTAGGCTGGTGTGATGATGACGAACGCTCGCTCGTCGCTTGAGGAGACCCAAATTGAAGAGGAAGGTCCAATATAGGGTGCAGGAATCGCAGATTGACGGTAAAATTATTATTACAACGATCGAACTGCAGGCAAACTTCAAACGCGTTTTTCTCGGAGCTACGCTTTTCAAAACGGTGGACACGATTTCTCGATATCTAATGAACGGATTGACTTCAAATTTAATACACTTATTTAGCATAATGGTAGTTTAGCCTTGACCGAGGTTTTTTTTCTTCACGTTATTTTTTCACTCGTTATTAAGGGGATATTTTAGTGACACTTTTAAAAAATCGATTTTTTTTTGCCTTTTTCGACAGTTTCTATTTTCTTGAATATCCTATAAAAATTTCAAGGCCGTATCTCTAATAATTTTATCTGGCCAAAATCGATAGTTAAATCTTTAAGCGCGTTTTTCTCGAAATGAGATTTTTCAAATTTGCTGACATTGTAACTCAAAGAGCAATTATCCGATTGACTTGAAATTTGAACAGAGTACTCTTGAATATATTTACTCTACAATGACGTAGGCTATTTTTGATTGGATGAAAATTGACGATTTGGCATTGAAACAAATGACCATTTTATGGGCAAGAAAACGGACTTTTTTTTCATAAACTACGCCATTTTGTTAGATTTTAGATATTTTTCGAAAATCCTACGTCATTGTACAGGAAATACCTTCCCGTCTAACGACATATTTTTTCCTTTTTCGGTTTCAGCTACTCAATCGGCCGGAATCATGTCAGCAGTGGAGGAATTTTTTTTTGGCGCCTCCGAAGGCAGCGCATGTCGCTTGGATCTCAATATTTTTCTATGAAAAAATTATGTAATATAGGTCAAATATAGCCAAATATATTCTTAATTTTCCGAAACATTTAATTGAGTACTTTTCTTTCAAAAAATTCCCGAAAATCACAAAAATGTTCAGCCTTCACACTGGTATAGCCCCTTAACAATGTCATTTTTCCTCGAAAAATAGGGAAAAATAATTCAATTTTTTGAATCATTGAAACATGATAAGGTTATACTCTAGATAAGTGACTTTTCCGATTTGTTCGCTATTTTCCGTTTAACATTCCGAATTTTAATATTCTGAAATTCAAGATGGGGCCGGGTTGAAATTCCGAACTTTGAATGATCAGAAGGCTCAAAACTCCGAAAGAATACTACCCCGAAAGATAAAAAATCCGAAAGAATTTTACACGAAGACCAAAATTCCGAAAATCTGAACACCGTCAAAATAATTCGGCTATGAAAGTTTTTAAAGTTTCAAAATTTTCAATAAATCGACGAAATATTTCATGATTTTTTTATTTATTAAGAAGTGATTTTGCGTAAATTTTGAAATTTGTCTAGACAATGTTATACATTCTGCATAATTTACAGTCAACTGTGTAGATTTTCGCTGGCATGACCTTGACATGGGGGCGGGTTGAAATTCCGAAATTTGAATGCGCCGACGGTTTACAATTCCTAATCTTAATGTTCCGAAATTACAAGGTTCGTCAAGATCATGCCAGCGAAAGTCTACACAGTTGACTGTAAATGATGCAGAACGTATAACATTGTCCAGACAAATTTCAAAATTTACGTAAAATCACTTCTTAAGGCCTTAGGCCAGTCTAGAGGCCGAAAAAAATAGGCTTTTTGGAGATTTTTTTTTTTCAGAAAAATTACAAAATAAATCGAGATTACAAAAAAGGTGTTTATCATACATATCAGTGACTGTATACAATAATTTTTTTGAAGCGATTAATTTCAAAATGGCGGCCGTGCAGCGTTTATCTCAAAACTGCATTTTGAGATAACATAACTCACCGGCAACATAACTCACAGAATTTTCAACCGATTCACTTGAAATGTTGAATATATCTTGAAAAATACATTGTCTATGGAAGTACGTAGGATTTTTTTTTTATATTGCATAGTTCATTTGTTATTAACAATAATCGGACGATTTTTTAGGCAAATTTTTCGAAAGCGAAAAATTGCGTCAGATAATTGTTAATAACAAATGAACTATACAATATAAAAAAAATGTTACGTACTTCCATAGACAATGTATTCTTCAAGATATATTCAACATTTCAAGTGAATCGGTTGAAAATTGTCTGAGTTATGTTTCCGGCCAACTTAAAAAATGCAGTTTTGAGATAAACGCTGCACAGCCGCCATTTTGAAATTAATCGCTTCACAAAAATTATTGTATAGTCACTGATATGTATGATAAACAGCCTTTTTTGTGATCTCGATTTATTTCATAGTTTTTCTGAAAAAAATCCCCGAAAAGTCTATTTTTCGGCCTCTAGAGTGGCCTAACCCCTTAATAAAAGATTCTTGAAATAATTCATCGATTTATTGACAATTTTGAAACTTTAAAAAATTCGATAGCCGAATTATTTTGACAGTGTTTAGATTTTCGGAGTTTTGATCTTTCGGGGTAGTAATCTTTCGGAGTTTTGAGCGTTCTGATCATTCAAAGTTCGGAATTTCAACCCGGCCCCAACTGCAAACCCCTATAACTTTTTATGGGGGGGGGGGGGGGGGGTGAATTTCAGCTCCCCCGATTGAAAATCATCATTTATAACCCAATAAATGAGAAAGTAGCAAAAAAATGTTAGGCTAATTTTTCGGAAAAGTCACTTATCCAAGGAATTACCCATGATAACAAAAAAAAAGTTCGGTCGTCTGATCCAATATTATCTATTTTAACGGGCTACAACTACCTAGCTGGGTCAAATAATTGGATTTTCCAACAAAACAAAAAAAATTGATCTTATCACCTTTTAGCTATATTCCCTGAAAATGTGATTGTTGGAAATTCCATTGATAGGATGAGAAACATTTAAAGGTCGTTTACGACCTCACTTGTTTAATAGTTACGTAAAAAATAACTTTTTTCATAGATTTTGTATGCCCGAGTTTCAATTTATCGCCAAGTTGTTAAGAAAAAATAATTTAAAAATTCGACGATCGTCAATGACTCGTATTTATTGTTAACTTGGATAACCCGATTGGTTTTTAGATGTCGGATGAACAGTTCAAGCTGGAGAGTGTCCACCGCCAAACGTCGCGAAAAAAATTTCATCATCTGCCGATGGCCATGTTTTTGTCGTTTTTCTCTATTTTATACTGATTTTCTTCAAGGTTCTCAATATACGTGTCTTTGTGTTAAAAAGAAATGCATTTCTTTTTCAACAACCGTTTCCCAGAAAAAATACGAATTTGGCCATTTTTTCGTGCCTCAAGGTAGATGTAGCCCCTTAATTTAAAAAAAATCGTTTTGCTGTTTGAGATAAACTTTTTCAATTAAAAAAATGAAATTACTACACAACTTTGTTGTACATACAAATAAATGTCCGAAAGATTACGAAAACCGTACTTTTTTCCACATTTTGCCATATCCGTAATTTTCAAAATTAAAAAAAAAGTACCCAGCCATATGAAACTTTTGTTACCACACTAAAAGTGAATTTTTTAATTTTTCATTGCATCCGCGCCTATTTGCCAGCAGCACTTACACCGATTGGCTATGCAGCAACAGCGCCACTTTATTCAAACAATAATGCCTTCATTGTTTATCAATATTAATCACTTTTAAAAAAAACCTCAAGCTCGGCAAGACAGCGTATCATCTGTGTGTGAAATCCCGACCTCGTCATCCCGATACTCTCATCGGAAAAAAATATTGAAAATCGACCTGTTTTTCGTGGCCATCTCACGCAGACCCTGTGGACTAATTTAACCTCAACAATAAATTTATATATTCGCGAATTAATTTGTTTTCCCCGATGCATCTGTCTGATGAAAATACACGCAATATTAGCATCCAACCCGATCTTCGACCGCGTCTGTGTACACACGCCAAGTGTTTTATATACGTGTTCTCGACAAAATTAGTATATCGTCTCGCGTACGGCGCGGTTCGCTTCTCTCGGCAGGCAGCGCGTAGCGCGGTCGCCACCGGAACTGCCGCAATGCCTCCGTATGCTCTCCGCACGTAACCACAAGCGCGATGTATCGTAACTGTCGATCGCCGCGATAAGCGAGAGGGCCGAGCGCTCAGTCCGCAAACAACAAATTCAAACGAAAGAGAAAAACAAACTCGTCACTGACAATGAGCCGAACAAAAGTCACGTACGTTAGAAAGTCGCAAAAAACTGTTCGATTGTTAATAAACAAAACCGACCTACGACCTGGCAGGACTACGTTGTTTCATGTGTGCTGAAACGTTAGACTCTGACGAGGAAACAATAAAACCGTTGACGCTTCAAACAGCGAGGTGTGAGAACCAAAAATCTTGCCGATTTTGAGCTAGCTCTAGTGGCTCGACAACTTTTTTTCAAATCTTCGAGTCTAGAGTTCGGAAAAAAGGTCAATTTCGACATTTTTGTGGATACCCAGTCGATAAAATAAAAATTACGTATGATGTCGAAGTTTGCAACATTGGAACGCAACGAATTTTTTGGTTGTACGACTTAATCTTTTTGTGGCACATTTAGGCTACCAATATCACTGAGATATTTTTGAAGAGATCTCCTTATGAGAGATTCATAAGCTAAAATTGCGAAAGAAGAGTTCGGACAATAATAAAAATGGGGAAATGAAAAAAAAAGAATAATTTTCGTTCCACTCCAACGATGCAAACTTCAACACCATAATTCCGTATAGTGACTTTTATTCTACATATCCCCAAGAATCTTAAGGGGTTGGGCTACTGTGAAAATAAAGAACGGTCGTTCGTTGCCAGAGGCAAGTCAAATCAAAGTGGAAGATCCAACATATGGTGGAATCGCAGATTGAAAGTAAACTCACGATCACAACGATGGAACTGCTAGTCAAAACTTAAGGGGTTAGGCCACAGTAACGGGTATAAAATCATATGCGAATTTAACAATTTTTTTTCGTATGAAAAAGTGATTCACTCATAAAATTAATTGCACGTCTATTTAGTATGAATATCAAGCTGTTAGAAAACATATATATTTTTTTTCGATGTACATAATGGCCGACTACTAATATTTTCTTTTATCTTTTTTTAGGCGCTCCGCGGCGTGACATTTGGCAACTACAATTTTTTACCGAGAACAAAAAACAAAAATTCTCGTCAATCTACATCAGAATACCTAGAGAAGTACGTACGGAATTTAAAAATATTGTTTTATTCAAAAGTTGTAGGTTTTTGAATGAATTTTCATTGAAAAATTTCGTATAAAACTGCTCATAAAATGAAAAGTTTTCGATTGATCAGAAATTCCGTACGTTCTTCTCCGCTAAATGCAATTAGGAACATAACTTTTAAATTTGAAGTAAATCGAGTGAAAATTGTTGAAGTTATTTTTCACGCCAATTGGAAAAAGCTCTTTCGAGAAAAACGCGTTTCAAGTTTTACGTACTCTATGGCCGTGCCAGAGGTGGGCTTACGTTATACGCTCAAAGTCGGTGAGAAAAAAATGTTCTTGCTATAAATCGAATAGTAACTTATTCTTTTGATGATAAAGTACCGTTTTATCGAAATAAATCGATTTTTTGAAAATTCTACTGTGGCCTTACGCCTTAAGGGGGGAGATACCTTTAGGCGGAGGAAATTTGCTGATTTTCATGATTTATTTTTAAAAGGAAAGATTTCTTCACAATTTTTCAGACTTAGGTTATGTCTCTTTACTACTTTTGGCTTATGTAAGGTATTTTTAAAATTTATTTATCTTTAAAAATGGCGGAGATATGGCACGGTCTTCTAAACTGCATTATCAAATCTTAATCTTTCTAACCTTAATGTCTAAAACATCACAATTTCAATTTTAAAAAACCCTAATAAAAATATTAAACTTTTTTTAAAGCAAAAAAAACTCTAAGGGTTAAAATAAGGGTGGAAATTGTCTTCCGCCGAGTTGTATAATCATAAGAAAGTATCCTGAAAAATATCAGCTCGGTGAAAAAAAATTTCAACCCCTTTTTAGTCCGGAGCCCCGATTCTAGACATTTACCCATCTTTCTAACCGTATTGTCTAAAACATGACCCTAAATGTTTTCAAAAGTGAAAAAAAAAAATGTATTGCCAAGGGTAACGTTTTTAGGGAAAATTCAATTTTTTTTTTCATATATGTATTATATAAAACCTTTTTGCCAAATGACGTCGTAGATCTCTGATAGGAATACGTAAAAAATTTCGAGTACTTTTCGTAGCCTAAGTCGGCGACAAAACGTTTGAGCAATTTAAAGGAATGCATTTTCGTTGCCTTCCAACAATGCAAACTTCAACGTCGTCCATACCTGCGCCATTTTCAAAGATTAATAAAAAAAAATACTATGTAACAGCCCAAAGTACTAATAAAACATACCATGAGTCTCAAAAATGGTGAAGGAATATTTCGTTAAAAAAAAAAACAAATCATGAAAATCAGAAGTATTTTCCACGCCTAAATGTTTTTATAACTGTTTTCCAAAACGGTGTACATGATTTCTCGACATCTAATGAACGGATTGACTTGAAATTTGGTACACTTTTTCAGTGTAATAATAGCTTAGTCTTGACCGACGTTTTTCTTCTTAACATAATTTTTTCATTAGTTATTAACAATAATAATGTCATATTTCCTCGAAAAAAACGGAAAAATTCGAAAAATCGACTGAATGACAATAACAAAAAAAAGCTCTGTCAAGTCTTAGCCGACGTTATCTATTTTAAGAAAAGATTCATTTTTTTGTTTATGATCAACCTGGTGGCCAGAATCAAGTACACCGTTGAGCTTCTTACGGTCAAAGGTCCTTCACGAGATTGTTTATAACTTCTTCAATAATTGATACTTTTTTATGAAATTTCGTACACAACTTTGTTAATGTTCATATAAATGGCTAAGTTATATTACGACTAACGAAAAATTCGAATTATAACGCAAAATAATCAAAGTATGAACATTTGGCACTTTTCAAATTGTGTTTGTTATGTCTTGATGACCCAAAATTCGACATTAAATTGTGGCGCCACGGAAATCGTAATCTCCCCATATAAATGAATGTTCAAACGATTTTCCAACCATTTTGCTTATTCCTTCGAATTTTTTTCTTCTTTTAACAACCCTGATTTTCGAGTCGTCACAGTAGCCTAACCCCTTAACGATTTTTTTCACAAAATATCGTAAGAAATTGTCAGCGTTGAAGCTGGATGAAGCGAGACACCTTAATCCGACCGAGTAGACTAGACATCTTTTTTCGAACCTTACAACATTTTACATCGAAGTACTCGGGAATTTTTAATACGTTGAAAAATCTTTTCAATTTTTTTTACCGACAATTTTTTATTCAAACATGCAGCAATTTCTCAAAAATCGATATTTTCCTTTTTCCCTACACAGTTCGAAGGCAAATCTTATGTAGAACTCGAATGGTAAAAAAAAACCAAAAGTACTCAAGTTATTTCGAATTTTCGTTCCACGTAAACAAATTCGAGTTTTCTCCGAAATTCCTCCAATACTTTACTTCGTCGCTGAATCATTCGAGTCCGAACGCCAACAGCGAATTTTCCGATGAAGTCAAGCGAGGGAAAAAAAATTATCGAGTCAGCACTTAGCGAGTTATCCAGCTCAAAGTCGACACGTATTTTTCTCACACCTAATATTATCGTTTGAAGGCGCAGAAATATTTTGTTTTCCCCCACACCCTCGTTTGAGTATATCCACGTGCATATATATATATATAATGTCAAATATATGTACAAAGTAATTCGATATTTCGAATGTGTGCACACGCGATATACGTAGAGCGCCAATATACGCGATAAATGCTTTCTGATGAGATATAAGCTAGCATTAGAATATATATATATATATATATATATGATTAAGAAAGAACTCGCATGCACAAAACGAATAAACGAAGAACAAAAGAAAAAGAAACAACTAATAACCGAGATAAGAATCGTTCCGGCAAACTTTGGAACGTTACAGGTGCTAAAAAGGAGTCATTTTAATCATCAACGTTTTTGTTTGTTTGTTTATTTACGAACTATACATATTTACATATGTGTATATATGTTTGTATCGAGGGGTCTCCATAAGCTTGAAATTTCAAAAATACAATTTCATCGCTAGTGACCTCAACTTTAATTTGCAACAAAGATTTGGTAAAAGTGCCTAAAATTGACAGAGTCATGACGATTTTTGTGAAGGGTTACCGATTGACCCTTTTCTCTTGCGTTTGTCGCCAGACTATGTTTTATGAAACCACGTTGGAGATTGCATCGTTGAAGTGCAATGACTTTTTTTTGTTAATTGGCTATTTCTTTGATTTCGTCATTAGTCAAAGACTTTTTTTGCGAATTGAGGTTACGAATCTCTAATGAAAATACGTGAAAACGTTTGGGTGATTCATTGACAGCATAAGTCGGTGGAAAAAAATTGAGCGATTAAAATGCATTAATTTTCGTTCAGTCCAACGATGCAGACTTTAGCGTCATTTTTATGAAATGGTGAAAGGCGTATCTGGAAATCTATTGGTTCGATTCAGTTGAAATTCAGAGAGAGCATAGCTTAGAACATTTTTTATCGTATGGTCGAATGATTTTTTCCATTTGTTAATAACAAATTATTAAAGTAGTTTTTTTTGTCGAAAATCGAACTTTTTTTATCTGCAGCTTGACATTTTCGTAATTTTCAGTTTCAAAAAAGTATCCGGTCATACGGAAACTTTATTATCATGTTGAAAGCATATTTTTCAATTTCTCTCTCCAGATGAGCCTAGTTGCCAGAAGTACTTAGAATTGATGACGTTGAAGTTTGCATCGTTGGGATGCAACGAAAATGAATTCGCTTCGACCCTTCGATTTTTTCCCTCATTTTTCGCGATTATCGTTCTTTTTTCTTTACTGCGAAATGGGCCCTTTTTGAATGTCCAAATAAATACATATTTTGTGAAACGTCCACTAGAAACTTTTTTTTCCCTTTAACTATCATATATCAAGAGTATCATTCTAATTTTTTTTTATTGAAAATTGCAATTCATGATTTTTTGAGTAAATATGGCTTTTTTGGAGAATAGATTCCTTCCCGATTTTTTTCTGCCATTTTAAATGTCGATTACAATATTATACTGAGAATGCCACATTCTAGAAGGTTCAAAGTAACACCCTGCATTTTTATAAGCCATTCGGAACAATGTAATTATTGTGGCAATCGTTTAAACCTTCGTGGTCACACTCAGGGTTGCAAATGATGCATTACTTTTTATAATGCATTTGTGTTTTCATTACTCATTACTTTACATTTAATTATGAAAAATCCATTACATCCAGTAATGTACAAAATTTCCTTTACTCATTACATTACATTTTGTAATGCAAATAATTGCTATTACTCATTACATTGAATTTTGTAATGTAACATATTCCCATTACTCATTGAATTAAATCTTGTAATGTAAAAAATGTCCATTCTTCATAACATTACATTTTGTAATGTGAAATATTTTCTTTACCCATTACAATGTAATGGGCAATGGAATTTTTTTACATTACAAAGTCCAATGTAATGATTAATGGTAAAATTTCACATTACAAAATGTAATGTAACGAGTAATGGATTTTCTTTAGATTACTCGAAAAATTGTATGAACTTTTCCTGAAGAGTTATCGAATTAAAACTGATTTTTCAAAATTTCACCCCACTTTTTCACCCCCAAAATGAACTTCCACGACTTCGGAGCTGTGGACAAAAATAAAGCCCGGATTTGTCTGAACATTTTGTCTCCTGGCGCCGACCTCCTAGAGGTTGTACTTTGGCATTAATCCACCCCAACCCCCTTCATCCCCTTAAAAAAAACCTACACCCCGATTTTTCGGCAAACTTGGATTTAGCACCCGCGGCGCCTACAAAATCACCTGTCAAAAACCTAGCCTTCTAATTTTTTCCGATTCCAATATACAGCACGACTGTACTATTGCGAAAATTGCTGAAACATATCTACGTATTCCTGCCAGAAATTTACTACCTCAATTTGCAAAAAATCGCCTTAGGATAATGGTAAGAATGAAGAAATAAAAAAATAGATAAAAATTCAACGTCATGCCGATGGACCATGCAGCAACGGCTGCACTTTTTTGAATAATAATTACTTCATCGTTTATCAATATTTGTCAATACAAAAAAAAAAACTAAACCTCGACGAGACTATGCATAAATGGTGTGTAAAATTCCGACCTCGTCATCGCAATTCCCTGATCACGAAAAAATATTGAAAACCGAACTGTTTTTTTGGCACCAAGCCTATGCAGACCCGCTAAACAAGATAAATTTGCAACGAGCGATTATGTTTCGAGTGAATAAATTTGTGTTAGCCATACAATCGACAGTAGTAATAATAATAATAATAAATAATGATATAGTAATATCGATAGATAATAGTGCACATATGTAAATAGATATTGCACGAAAGTGTCCTACCTTCGCAGCACTTTTATCTCGTTCTCCAGCGAGTCCTCCTTCCCCTTCAGTGCCTTTTTGTTGATTATCTTAACGGCAAACATTTGTCCGGGCTTGTCCTTGCTCTCGGCCAGTCTGACCTCCGAGAATGCACCGCTGCATGCGCGTACGTCGAAAAATCGAAAAACAGAAAAGCAACGATGTAGAAACGTGAAAATTACAAAACGAGGAAATCAATAATATTTATTAATAGCTGCGATACATTTCTGTTTTTTTTTTTTTTTTTCATTTTTTTGATCGATATTCTCCTTGAAAAATGAATATTTACGCGGCGTCTGGGCCGCGGCGCGCGGATTCGCATATATGCAATGTACACACAGCCACGGACACGAGTGTTCGCGCATTTCCCTCTCGCTTGTATTGTCGCGTTCACGTGTACTTCGCAACGGTTCGAACGCAACTCTTACGAGAACACGAGGAACATCCGTGGGATGCGAGAGGGATTGTTTTGTTTTTGGCTCTCGCGTGCGTTTGCTTGCTCGCTTTCATGAACGTGGTCGGGGAGCCGTTGCTTTTTCGCTTTCATGAACGTGGTCGGGGATTTGGGCGAGTTGGATTTACGAAATTAAGGGGTTACCCCCACGTGCGATTTTGAAAAAATCGATTTTTTTTATTGCATTTTTTTGAAGTATAAGTATATCTGAGAATATGTCCTGAAAATTTCAAGTCGGTCCGAACAAAATTGACTGAGATATGAGCGTTGAAAGAGAATAATCCGCGTTGAAAGAGCATTGAAAGAGAAACTTTAAACGCGTTTTTCTCAAAATGGCATTTCTGAAGTCGGTGACCAAGATTACTCGAACACTAATGAACCGATCTTCTTAAAATTTTGCAGGCTTATTTAATACATAAAAATGAAGTCTTTAATCGTTCGATTTTTTTTTTCGAAAAAAAATGGCCGTTTTATAGCCAAAAAACGGCCGTTTTTTTTCGTTAAAATCGAACCATTAACTTTGACTGACCGCCATTTTGTGAAAAATGAATATTTTTTAAAATCCTTCGATTAAAGACTAGTTTATACTTATATTTGACTAAATCCATCCGCATTTTTTTTTTCAGATTGACGCAATGTCAGATTTCACTTTGACGCAATGTTGGTCACCGCAAACCGTGTATATAAAAACATTATTTCTTTGACGGCCATTTGCCACTAAACAATGTAATATTTTTCAATAAAAAAATTACTGAAAGTTCTTCAAGATGTGTTCTTTGAGATGGTATATTGACGATTAAAAAAGTTTTGTAGTTTTCTTTAAAAAAAATCATGAAAAAGGCCTTTTCTGCCCTACAAGTGGGGGTAACGCCTTAAGAGATTCATATGTATAGGAGGGGGAGGGGAAGAGAGAGAAGTGCATTTGTTACCTTATTACTCGAATCAATATGCATTATTATTTATCATCAACATATAAAACTGAAAATGTATCGTTTAAAAAAATTGTCAACATTCATGGCATACTCGTTCGTGAAAATCGATTTGTTGCACGCGATATTTTATTTTCAAGAGGAAGAGAGAGGCTACATAATAAAAGCGCACTGCATAAAAACAGCTAGTAAACGAGAATGTTCTTCCAAACCCGATGAATATTCATGCTTGAATTGATAATCCATTGCGATTCTCGAAATGCAACGCAATCCAGGACTGATTTGCGGTTATTTGTATCTCGCGGCGTTCTTGACTCTCCGATATCGGAGCTATGAGGTTATCACGATGGTTTATAGTGGTTCGACGACATGTATCAATGGCAGAATAGACAATAACGGGAGCGTACTTCTACGTTCGATAAACATGTGTACATGCACGTTTGCGTATTCACATGTACAGGGTGTCTCGGATAAAGCACTACACGGGAAAAAAGAAACAGCGAAAATCACAGTATGAACCGCATAAAAAACAGGGTGCCATATTTTATTTTACAGTAAAACAGAATACTGTAAATCCTGTCCTACAAAAATGACGAATTTTCCTGTACACACTGAGATTCCTACAGTTACACTGGCTTATTTACAGTTCGGTGTTGTGAATACATCAGTGTTTTCACTAAAAATATTCCACTGTTACATTTACATGTTATCACTGATTTTTATACTGTACGCAAACTGCAAGGGTTACAGTGTACACTGTATTGAGTACAGAGTGATTCATTAAATTGTACAGTGTGGCACGGTAGTTTTACCCTTTTTTCGACAGTTCGTGACGTAATCTGTGCACTCTGAGATTTTTACAGTTACACTGATTCATTTACAGTTTGGTATTGTGAATAAATCAGCGATTTCAGTAAATATATTCAACAGTAAAATTTAAACGAGGTCACTGATTTTTATACTGCACGTAAAGTGCAAGGGTTACAGTGTACACTGTATTGAGTACAGAGTGATTCATTGGAAGGGTCTCACTTGCACAATGTTTATCTCTACAACACTGCAAGTCCGTTTTTCAACTGTACAATGACTTATCTCTCATTTGTGCAAACTCGGCAATCCACCAACTGTACAAGAGTCTCAAGTTTGCAATATTGAACCTCTACAACGATCTAGCCTCATGATCATCCCTACAACGCATTTATTCGGATTTCTTTCAACTACACAATGAGGCATTTGCAATATGCTTTAAGCTAGTACCTCCACAGAAGAGTTGAATTAAGAAATGGTTGAAATTTGACATATACGTTATTTAATACATTATCCAAACATCTGTGCAATTTGAATAAGTTTGACCACCCCAAACCTGAGATATTTACACTCAAAGTTGGCTTGTTTTACACGTAACAAATGCGTTATGATGGGCAAACAGAGCATCATTAATTCTACCGTCAAAACTAAAATTAAGAAATTGATAAAAAACGAGGATAAGCTACAGTAAGATATCACGAATAATGTGGAAAAAAATGAAAATGATTCACCATCTAGTTTCCAAGATATAACCATGAGAAGCCTTCACAATTTTGGTGCAAAGCCTGGCAAAGCCTGGAAAAAAAAACAATTGGGGCAAAGCCTGGACAGTCCCGGCAAAAAGTTTACTGGCAATGGTCGATCAAAAACACAATACAAAATATATTTTACGGCAATAAATGATATCCATCGTATTATCTACTAGTACCGAGTCAATATTGCGTAGTTTTTAATTTTATTCATTACTAATTAAACCAATTATCAATCTTTTAAACATGAACATGGTATGTAAACTTTTGGTTGAGATTTTCGCAGAGGAACTACCTTAATTCCACAATGTATCAACTCTACAAGAACTTTGAGTACTCAACGTTCAACTGGGCAATATTGTCGACTCTACAACAGCTGATATATCAGGTGTATCACATGAAATCAACCACTGTGATCATGTATCACATGATGAAATCATGTGATACATTTCGTGTCAATGCTTTTACCACCTACCTATCGCTGAAAAACCACGAATGTTTTGATTTTACCCCGCTTTTCAAGTTAAAACCCCTTTTTCGTCCCTTAGGAAGCGTCAAAAGTCAAAGTTGATACCATAAATCGGAAGAACGGGCGATTGTACTTACAGTGGGGGACATTATTTCTGCTGGTGATGGCAAAAAACATCCTTTTTCTCTCAAGTGTTCAAACATAGTCGCTTGGGCGTTAATAGGCTAATATACATCTCTTCTTCAATTGATACACCTGATATACCAGCTGTTGTAGAGTTGACAATATTGCCCAGTTGAACGTTGAGTACTCAAAGTTCTTGTAGAGTTGATACATTGTAGAATTAAAGCATATTCCAAATGCCTCATTGTGTAGTTGATAAAAATCCGAATAAATACGTTGTAGGGATGATCATAAGGCTAGATCGTTGTAGAGGTTCAATATTGCAAACTTGAGACTCTTGTACAGTTGGTGGATTGCCGAGTTTGCACAGATGAGAGATAAGTCATTGTACAGTTGAAAAACGGACTTGCAGCGTTGTAGAGCATTGTGCAAGTGAGACCCTTCCGATTCATTAAATTTCACAGTGTGGCACGGTAGTTTTACTCTTCTTTCGACAGTTCGTGACGTTATCTGTGCACTCTGAGATTTTTACAGTTACACTGGTTTATTTGCAGTTTGATATTGTGAATACATCAGTGATTTCAGTAAAAATGTTCAACTGTAAAATTTGAATGCGATCACTGATTTTTATACTGTACGCAAACGAGGCACGAGGTGGGGCACGAGGCCACGACGCAAAGGATTGCCAGTTAGTAGTGCGTTGTTGATGGGACGCGGACATCGAAATTTGTGCGACAGAATTCGAGAAATTATAATAAAGAGAGATTTTTTTTTATAAAGGTACGTTCTTGTCTAATTAGGACTTGTCTCGCGCGTGGGGTGAGGCAGGTGGCCAGGACACAAAGGATTGCCAGTTAGTGGTGCGTGGTCGATAGGAAGCGAACGTTGAAATTTGTGCGACATAATTCAAGAAATTATAAAAAAAGAGAGAATTATTTACAAAAAGGTACGTTCTTGTGTATGTGACTGATTTTTTTATTTTTTCTACACATTTTTTTCAAACTTCTTTTATGGATAAACTTTTTTTTGTGTGTCGCATTCATTGTACATAATACAGATTAACCAACTGTCAAATTACAAGTTATGTTAAATTTATATTACAGTGTTGAACTGTCAAAATTTACTTTTGACTACACTGAATTTTGGACTGTGTGTTCCAGTAAAAGATTGAGTAGAACGGTTCGAGCCCAAAGAGGACAGTATAGGAAGTGTAATAATTCACTTTGAGCACACTGTATTTTGAGCACTGTGTTTCAGTGAATATCGCTGTGCAATCGCTCGAGTCCAATGCGAACTGTGTAGCCCCTGTATTTTGTACTATTTCTTTTTTTCCGTGTGATTAGCAACACGATGACCCTCGATTGTTTTTAAAATGTTTATTTTTACTCTTTTTTTTTGCGAAAAACTGCGAAAAAACGCGTTTTTTATACTTTTTTTTGTTTTTCATCTGCCATTTATTTAATTTTTTGATAAAACTACATATCCGAGGGTCCATTTGTAGCTGGTGTCATACTGAATCTAATGGACTTTGATTTTTTTGTTTCAGACAAGCCGTCGCCGCGTTGTGATGGAGCTACATAGTCCACCTATTTTTGAGGCGTTACGTTAAACTATTGTTTTTGTACTAAAAAATGAATAAAAATGAATTAACATTTTTTTACAGATCATTTATGCACATGGTTAAGTATATGTAAAAAAAATCAGAAATATTAACAAATGGCGGAGATATAACTTATTTCCACGATTCACTTTTTTGAACCTTGTGAAAGTTCTACTCTTGAACGAAGGTTCAGACCGCTTTGAAATTTTTACAACATATCCTTAGTATCATCACCTATCGTGTGAACCGCAGAAACAAAAATTTCAATGACACAAAAAAATATAAAAAATAAAATACCGACAGAAAGAAACCGGTGCGATGGTCTAGTGGTTAGCGTGCTCGCCACTAAACCAGCGGACCGGGAGGTCCCGGGTTCGAATCCCAGTCGCGTACATTTCGTCGTGAAATGTTTTTCTTCGGCATTTCGCGGCGAAATAAGACTAGTTCCACGACTGGGGGGCGAACTCGATGACCGGCTGTATTGGTATAGGTTTTCCGCAGTTTCCCTATACCCATGACAGAAATGTCATGATGAATATAATACAGAGGGGGAAGTCGGCTGCGGCCGCAAGGGGGGGGGGGGACAAGGAGAAAGATGAGAAAAAAAGGAGTAAACAGTAGAGGAAAGAAACGGGCACAATGAAGGGAAAAAAATAGGTAATAAACGCGAAAAGCGTGTACCTAAGGAAAAAACCAATAATACCGACAGAAAATTGAGTCAAAAAATTGTAAGTTTCGAATTTTTATTAAAATAATTTTTTTAAAAATAATATTGTTGGTTCACAACGAAGATACATTCATTATGCAATTATAAATATGTATCATTTTTTTCAGACACCCACATCGATGCCGAGAACTTTCGCCATCAGTGCGCGCGCGAAAAAAATGCATTGCTTTATTATGTTATATCTTCGCCATTTGTTAATATTTATGATTTTTTTTACATATACTCAACCATGTGCATAAATGATCTGTAAAAAAAATGTTGTCAATATATGAGTCTTTTTTTTCAACCGCGTCTAGAAAAGTACCTTCGAAAATCGGCGAAATCGCGTACATAAGGCCTTAAACGCGTTTTTCTCGAAACACTGTTTCCAAAGTCGGTGGACATGACATTTCGAGGACCACTCGATGGATTGTTTCCAAATTTACAGGAGATACGATGAGAAACATTTTAAGGTCGTTGGCGATCTCAATTTTTTAAATCGGTCATCATTTTTTAATAGTCACGCGAAACTGACAACTTTTTTTCATAGATTTTGTATGCTAGAATTTCGAATCGTCGCCAGGTCGTTAAAAAAAATGATTTTAAAAATCGACGATCGTCAACGACTCGTATTTATTGTTAACTTGAATAACCCATTTGGTTTTTATATTTCGGATGGACCGTTTAAGCTGGAGAGCGTCCACGGCCAAACGTCGCGAAAAAAGTTTTATCATCTGCCGACGGCCAAGTTTTTGTTGTTTTTCTTTATTTTTTGTTGATTTAAAAAAAAATATATGTACCTCCGTGTTGAAAAAAATGCGTTTTTTTTTCACCAATCGTTTCCCAGATTTTTTTTTTCTCGGAATTTGGCCATTTTTTCGGGCCTCTAAGTAGATGTAGTCCCTTAAGGGGGTAGGCTATTGTGAAAATGTCAAAATGTCATTCGTCGCCCGAGGCAACTCACAATTGAAGAGGAAGGTTCACCATATGGTGCAGGAATCACAGATTGAAGGTAAACTTATGAGTGGAACGAAACAACTGCTAGTCAAACTTTAAGGGGCTATACCAGTGTGACACTTTGAAAAAAATCAATTTGTTTTTTTTTTGCCTTTTTAAACAGTTTATACTTTCAAGAATATCATTATCATTTATATCAATTATATCAATATAATTTTATCTTGCAAAAATCGATAGTTAAATCTTCAAACGCGTTTTTCTCGAATTGAGATTTTTCGAATTTGGTGACATTGTAACTCAAAGAGCAATTATCCGATTGACTTGAATTTTGAACTGAGTACTCTTGAATATATTTACTCTACAATGACGCGGGATATTTTTGATTGGATGAAAATTGACGATTTGGTATTGAAAAAAACAACCATTTTATAGGCAAGAAAACATACTTTTTTTTCATATCTACGTCATTTCGTAGATTTTGATATTTTTCGAAAATCCTACGTCATTGTACAGGAAATACCTTCCTGTTGAACGACATTTTTTCCTTTTTCGAATTCAGCTACTTAATCGGCCGGAATCATGTCAGCAGTGGAGGAACTTTTTTTGGCGCCTCCGAAGGCAGCGCATAAGTCGCTTGGGTCTCAATATTTTTCTATGAAAAAATTATGTAATATAGGTCAAATATAGCCAAATATATTCTTAATGTTTCGAAACATTCAATTGAGTACTTATCTTCCAGAAAATTCCCAAAAATCACCCAAATTTTCAGCGTTCACCCTGGTATAGTCCCTTAAACCCGTCTTTCTCGAAACTGTTTTTCAAAACGGTGTACGCGATTTCTCGACATCTGATAAACGGATTGACTTGAAATTTGGTACACTTATTCAGTACAATAATAATTTAGCCTTGACCGACGTTTTCCGTCTTAACATTTTTTTTCATCAGTTATTAACAATAATGCTGTCATTGATCCTCAAAAAAAACGAAATAAAACATTCAAAAATTTGTTTCCGATGGTCGAAATACGTTAACGAAATAAAGCTCGGTCAAGTCTTAGCCAATACTATCTATTTCAAGAAAAAAAATCGCTTTTATCGTTTCAATCAACCGGGTGGCCAAAATCAAGTACACCATTAAGCCCCTCACGTTCAAAGGTCCTTCACTGGATTGTTTATAACTGCTTCAATTGTTGATATTTTTTAATGAAATTTGGTACACAGTTTTGTTAATGTACATACAAATAAATGTCCAAGCGATTTTCCAATCATCTTACACATTCCTCCAAATTTAATTTCTTTAAATAACCCTGATTTTTCGGGTCGTCTCAGTAGCCTAACCCCTTCAACCGATATACAATATTTATCTGATACAATTTGATTAATAATTTAATTACACTATTGATTGATGAATTGAATATTTTTTTCCTTTCATTCTTTTAATATATTATTATTTAGTAATATTACATATTTATATATTATTATACGATAAAAAAATTCGTCGACTAATCACAAATTTCAATGGTGACCTTCATATGAACTTCACAGTTATACCCCGGGCCAAATTGACATTGTCATCTTTTTCCCCTTTCGAAATGAGACAACTTTTAGTCGAAACATTTTTTATTTTAATCCGTATTATCTGAGATATAAGCTCGTACCGCTTTAATCCGAGACACCCTGTATATCTATCTATTTCCATACACGTATGTTACATATTCCGGACATATGCGTAAATACTCGTCCTCTCGAATAATATGAATTCTCCCCTCCATACGCTATCGTCTCGGGGCACTTGGATAGGGGAGAGAATATGCAATCCGTTTACTCGATGGGCGCATATGATGACAATCCGCTGATCGTAATCATATCAGCCCACCGGATCTATATACACAATCGATACAATTCATTTGTGTCGAAATTTATCCATTTATATTTACAGTTATATAAATATCTACAACGTGTATTCTATTCACGTGCTGTATTATATATCGTTGCAATAAATGGACGATTTGTATATTGGATTTTGCTCCTTGCATACAAATATGCAAGACAAGTATGCAAGGTATGGATGCCTGCGCATATGTGCGTTATTTCACTGCAGGCCCAAGCTTTCTAATATTGTTTATTGCCTTCTTTAATTCATTGTATACTTTAGATTATTCTTATGATTATAATTATTATCCTTGTTATCATCATTATCATTACTTTTGTTGCTATTGTCATGGATATTATTATTGTTGCTGTCGTTGTTGATATTATCATTCTAACAACATCAACAACAACAATAATGATAACAACAGCAACAACAATGTCAATTATAATGACATCAACAGTAACAATAATAATAATAACCTCAACAACGACAACAATGAATATTACGATTGTTGTTGTTGTCGTGATTATTGTTGTTGTTGCTGTTGTGGTTGTCTTATTTAGCAACTAGTTGTTATTATTATTATTATTGTTGTTGCTGTAATCGTTGTTGATGTTATTATTATTGGTTTCGTTGTTGTCGTTATCATTATTTTGTTATTGTTGTTGTCAATGTTGATTTAATTATTATTGTTGTTGTTGTTGTTAATGTTGATTTTATTATTAGTATTGTTGTTGTTGTTGTGGTTGTTAATGTTGTTTTTATTATTATTCTGTTTGTTGCTGTCGTCGCAGCTGATGTTGTTTTCATCACCATTATTATTATTATTGTCGTCGTTGTTGTTAATGTTGTTTTTATTATTATTCTGGCTGTTGTTGTCGTCGTAGCTAATGTTGTTTTCTTCACCATTATTATGTTATAAATCATTATTATCATCATTGTTGTTGTTGTGATTGTTGATGTTGTTTTTATTATTATTCTGGTTGTTGTTGTCGTCGTAGCTGATGTTGTTTTCATCACCATTATTATTATTATTGTCGTCGTCGTCGTTGTTGTTGTTGTTGTTGTTGTTAATGTTGTTTTTATTATTATTCTGGTTGTTGTTGTCGTCGTAGCTGATGTTGCTTTCTTCACCATTATTATGTTATAAATCATTATTATCATCATTGTTGTTGTTGTGGTTGTTGATGTTGTTTTTATTATTATTCTGGTTGTTGTTGTCGTCGTAGCTGATGTTGTTTTCATCACCATTATTATTATTACTGTTCTTGTTGTTATCACCCGAAGTATGAATTTCTTGCTACTTTGTAATGTTCAAAATTCATTTATAAAGGAATGAAATCAATTATAGAAGAATGATTTTCCTCAATTACATTATCTCGACCGTTTTTCAAGGCCTCTAATAAATAAGTTTCAAACTTTGCAGGAAGAACAAGGACAAATCATTTGTACACCTAATACGTATATATAAATACGTATATATGTATATATCCTTTATAATTGATTCAATGTGACAATGAAAAATTAAACAAGCCCCCAAAAGTTGTATCGACTGCTCCGCGACGATGCAAACAATACATCCTCGTGTCTAACGTCCCGAGGATTTGCACTCACGAGATGGCTTCTCGCATGCCCAAATGTACATGGCCAACACGACAAATTGAATAACGCACCGCCATCGCATGAGAGAACCGTATCGACATCGAAAAAAAGCGAACAAAAAAAATACATACGACAAAAATAAAAATAATATGAAAATTCCCTGGTACGTGGGAGCATCGCGAGAGAGGCAAAAAAGAGGCCTCCGCGTAACGTGAATACACACGAGGGATTTTTTTGAACGACACGAACCCTCTCGGGTGAAATGGTTATCGTATCATTAATCCGAGATAACGATCTCCAATAACGCCAACGCCGACAGAAGGACGTGTAGGTGGGTTGACATATATATATATAGTCTCCGATTATGTATAGCGAGTTCCTCGAGTATCTTAAACGGAAGTTGATTGTATCGTTGGACTCGAGTATGATGAATGAATCAACGACGATGACTACGACGACAACGAGATCGTTTAAGGGATTAGCCTATTGTAAAAATTTCAAAAAATCTATAGTCTTATGAGTTTTTTAGTCTTTGAACTGCAATTCAAACTTTAAACGCGTTTATCTCGAAACTATGTTTTTCAAAACGGTGTACACGATTTTTCGACATCTAATGAACGGATTCACTTGAAATTTGGTACACATATTCATTGTAATAGTAGTTTAGTCTTGACGGACGCTTTTCTTCTGAACATTTTCTTCTCATTAGTTTATTAACAATAAGGATGTTAATTTTTTCTCGAAAAATCGAAGAAAAAAAAATCAAAAATTTGTTTTTGACCATTTAAACACGATAACAAAAAAGACTCGGCCAAGTCGTGGCCAATATATCTTTACAACGAAAAAAAAAACAACTTTGTCAATGTACATACAAGTAAACGTCAAAACCATTTTTCAATCATCTTATTTGTTCCTCCATAATTAATGGATTTAAATAACCCTGATTTTAAATGAGGTTGAAGTTTGCATCGTTGGAACGCAAAGAAAATCAATATTTATGAGTTCCTTCAATTACTTTTGGAAAATTTTGCGTAGAGAAATTCTTCAACCATTTTCCAATATATTTATATAGGAATCTACAATATAAATCTATAGATCTTCTGTACGAATAAAAATATGTAAAATAAAATGTAAAAAAGTGCTTTTGTTGCGTTCCAACAATGCAAACTTCAACACTATCACTTTCACGGGAATTTTCGTGTCGGTTTTTCACAGTAGCCTGACTCCTTAATGTACGTGTTGAAAATAAACGATATCCTCTCTCGAAGCAGCAACAATTCGCGAAAGAAAATAACCCCCTCCTGTAATTCACTTCGAACGGAGCGAATGGCGAATATTAATTTTTTCCCCTGTATATTACAAAGATAAATTCCTGTAGATGCGAAACAAATGTGAGGGAGGGGCGAGGAGGGGTTGAAAAAGAGCAAAGCACGGGACATTATTTGGGGCACGGGGGTACGCACGATACGTTAAAAATGAGGGTGAGAGAGAGAGAGAGGGTGAGAGAGAGAGAGAGAGAGAGAGAGAGAGAGAGAGCACGTTAACGCATTCTATTGTCGGGAACAGTCGGAAAAATTTCAATTTTCTTGAGATGGCCACAGGGGTTGCCGACGTCACGTAGTCAACGCTAAGGGGGCTCTGAAACGAAGTCACCCCTACCAGATATAGACCAGGGGGCGAGGGAGAGGGAGAGGGAGAGAGAGAGAGAGAGAAAGAGAAAAAGAGGGAAGCGACATATAACGATTGAAGGAGCCGAGGGCATTCAAAATGCCAGAGGTCAAAACTAAAGGGGTCGTAAAATTGACGCATCGGGATCATATACGATTTTTGGCCGCACATACGAGACAGAAGGCGAAGGAGAAATAAAGAGAATAAAAAGTACTCCCGCAGCATATTACGCCCCAACACGGCATTGAAAAATCGCGCCGCGACGAGGAAAAAGGGAGAAGAAAAAAAACACCCCCCCCCCCCCTCCCCCCAAACGTAATAAATTATCGACCTTTTCTCGTCAAATATATACCGCGTATAAGAGAGAATATCTCACCCCATGCTCGACCCACCCTCGCCTCGGAGCACATCGACGAAAATGACAACGGGCACGAAGAGAATATCGTTTTTTTTTAATAGGTTGGAAGTTTGTCTGAAGTTTCATAAAATTAATTATTTTTTCGTGTATATTTTGACTTTAAGAAATCTGTGGAGGCCATACAAAACGTTTTGAAATAAGATTGGTGGGCCAGTATCCACTTTTATCGAGTGAAAAGAATATTTTGGGCGGCGAAGACGATCTCATTTTTTTAATTTGCGTTATATATTCTCAGTGCCCATGAAAAGCTATGAAAATATGATAACGATTTTCGACTGCCGGAACCGACCCTCATCGGGGATGGTGTTGAAGTTTGCTTCGTTCGAACACAACGAAAGTTCTTTTTTACACTTTATTTTCGATTTTTTTGTTATTAGGTTGGTAAGAAGGTCTTGCCCCACAAACGACACCTCTTCCAAATAAACATGAAATTTTATTAAAATAAGATTAATTTATAATATAGTCGCTCTATTCATCAACTCGTGTCCAACGTTCTGATAAACTTTGAATACCAGCCATCCAGAAATCCTTCGGTCTTGAATTGAAAAACTCTTCAAGGGTATTTTGAAGATCCGTTTGATTATAAAATTGTTTATCACGTAAGTGGTTTTTCAAAGCCTAAAATAAATGATAATCTGACGGGGCTAAGTCCGGTGAGTATGGTGGACTTAGCCCCGTCTTGCAAGCCCCGTTTGGCTTGCCCTTAACTATTCAGTTTTGCTAAAAACGTTCAGTAAAGAAGAATAATTCTTAGAAGAAACGTTTAGTACAGAATAATTCTTCGTAAAAAATATTTGTCCCCTAAAATAAGAAGACAATATGGCAACACTGGAGAACAGTATTGTTCAATATTTCGAGAAAAAAAATAATTATCGTGTTCCTAAAGTTAAAAACTTTTATCATGAAAAGATATTTGCATTATAAATATTAATATTTTATATTGTTTATGTTATCTTCATTAACGAATAAAAGTATTGGTTAATTCAGAACTAATTAAAAACGGTGTTCGAGTAAAAATTAATTTCCAAGTAAAAATTTGTGCTGCAGTATTATTTTAAATGTGCCGCGCAAACTCACGTCTTTGGATACATGGAACGATGCGGTGTTGCCACGTGTCCACTTATTATAGGGGACAAGAATTTTTTACGGAAAATTATTCTGTCTAATAATCTATTCAGTCTAATATAGTCTAATATGACTGTCTGTCAATGCAGACCCTACAGTGTTAAAAGTTGCAATTTTAAAACCCATTATCGCCCAATCTTAGGAGCCGGCTGTTCTGAAACTTCACTCAAACATACATAATGATATGAACAATGTCTGGTTAAAATTTGAACAAAATCTATAGAAATCAAGAGCGCGCGCTCGTACCACCTTAAAAGTAACTTTGACAATTTTTGGGTTACTTTAACAGAGCGCCGAAATACGGCTTAAATGTGTGCGCATTTAAATGTGTTTAAATCTGTTGCTCAATTTATTATAATGTTGCGAAAGTTGATTGTAACGCTGTTCAAGTTGATTTTCATCTTAATGATAATTATAAGGTTGATCAAGTGCCTATAATAGTGCCCTAGGTACTTGATATTTTTATGTAAACGTTTCCTCAATAAAGATGACAAATTGATTATAAAAAATAGTTGTTTTTCATTTGATTCCATGTACAATGCATAATATATATATATATTCTTTTTATCAAAATGATGTCAAAGTATCCCTTAATGTTTGATGTAAGTTGCATTTCAATGCCCGGTCAAAAAACTCCCACCCTCGAGGTTACTTTGACACTTTTTTTAAATATATAAAATTGTGGGGGCGGGGGTTGACTTTTTAAAATACATTTGATAGCCAAGGGACACATTGTTCTATTGGATCAAAAAAGTTGGAATTTAGGATGTTACAAAAAAGTTACCTAGAAAAAACTTCCAAAACCTGTTCAAAGTAATATTTTACGATACTTCCCATTCTAATTCTGAAATAGTTTCTTATGTCATTTTAGCTACGTGGGTTGTTGCGTGAAGAAGATGTACTTTTCGACGTTCACCACGTTTTTGTTTAATCATTTCAGACAGCTTCTGTAATTGTGTAGAGTAGATTTCGGCATTTTTTGTGGTGTTAGGGGGAAGAAGCTCATAATTCAACAGGCCCTCGAAGCCCACCAACAACAAAGTCAAACTTTTCTCTCTTCACGGGATGATGGAGGAGTTGGTTGTGGTTTTTACCCTTGAGGTAGTCATTGCCGCTTTCGTTTTCGGTTAAGCGGTTAGGCCACAGTAACAGGTATAAAATCATGTGCGAATTTAACAATTTTTTTTCGTATGAAAAAGTGAGTCATTCATAAAATTAATTACACATCTATTAAGTATGAATATCAAGCTGTTAGAAAGTATATTTATATTTTGTTTCGATGTACAAAATGGCCGGCTACTCGAAACTTCTCGAAACAGCTTTTTTCCAATTGGCGTGACAAATAACTTCAACAATTTTCACTCGAATTACTTCAAATTTGAAAGTTATATTCCTAATTGCATTTCGCAGACAAGTACGTACGGAATTTCTGATAAATCTAAAACTTTTCATTTTATGAGCAGGTTATAAGCACTTATATCGAAATTTTTCACCGAAAATTCATTTCTAAAGACCTCTAAAAAATACGCGAAAAATTTCAAAATTGTTGATTTTTTAATTATTTTTGATCCCATTAGCCCGGAAGGTTAGGAATATTTTAAGCTTTATAGAACTGAAAAATTCGAGAAATAAGGTGAGATTGCATTTATAATAGATACCGCGCGGCGCGACTGACCGCCAACTTCAAGCCGTTTTTCCACGATTCACTTTTTTGAACATTGTGAAAGTTCTAACTCAAGAACGAAGGTTCAGATCGCTTTAAAATTTGTACAACATATTCTTAGTATCATCACCTATCGTGTAAACCACAGAAGCAAAAATTTCGGTAAATGTTTACAAAATAACCCCCACCTCGGAGGGGGTAGGAGGTGGGAGGATTTATAGAAAATGACCCCCTGAACACGATGGTGAAGAGAAATCGCGGTGGTAACCCCCCCCCCCTAACAAAGTTATGGCGTTTTGAAGTTTGAAAAAACGCATCGCAGAATAGCGGACCCGAAGACCGGCAAGGGGTCGTGTGGGGGGTCCAGGGGGATCCTCTTATGGAGGTGGAGGGGGCGGACCCCACCAATGCAGAAAAACTAGATTTCGAATGAATAAAAATAACACACACCCACCCACATGCACTCTGAAAGTGGGAGGTAGGGGGATTTGTCAAAAAAGCTCTCCTGACCACGATGCCGAAGAAAAAACGGCGCGGTGCCCCCCCCCCTCCCCGCGCTCGTTGAAAGTTTGTCAAAATGTATCATTTCAAAGACGAGACTGGAAATCGGCGAAAATGGTGTCTGTGTGGGTTTGTTTGGGTGTATGTGTGTGCGATATTGTTGTTGTGACAAACCCACACATTCATTTAAATAATTCATTCAATAAAAATGAAGTAATTCGAAATCTAGTTTGTCTGCATTGGTATTTCCGTAAACTTCAAAACCCCATAACTTTTTATTGGGGGGGGGGGGGGGGTGTCACCGCGTTTTCTCTTCCCCATCGTGTTCAGGGTTTTTTTTCCTATAAATCCCCCCACCCTAGAGGGGGGTGGAAAATTTCAATGACAAAAAAATATAAAAAATAAAATATCGACAGAAAATTGAGTAAAACAATCTTAAGTTCCGAATGTTTATTATAATTTTTTAAAAATAATATTGTTGGTTCACACTGAAGACACATTCATTATGCAATTATAAATGTGTTTATTTTTTTCAGACACTACATCGATGCCGAGAACTTTTACCATCAACGCGCGCGAGCAAAAAAAATACATTGCTTTATTATGTTATATCTCCGCCATTTGTTAATATTCCAAATTTTTTTTTACATATGCTTAACCATGTGCATAAATTATCTGTAAAAAAATGTCAAAATATGCGTCATTTTTTTTTAACCGCTTCTAGAAAAGTACCATCGAAAATCGGCGAAATCGCGTATATAAGTTCAAATACCTACAACTTTTGAATACCTACGTTCAAATACCTACAATTCTTGAATAAAACAATATGTTTTAAATTCCGCATGTACTTCTCTAGGTATTCTAATGTAGATTGACGAGAATTTTTGTTTTTTGTTCTAGATGAAAAATTGTGGATGTTAAATGTCACGCCGCGGAGCGCCTAAAAAAAAGATAACAAAAGAAAATAGTAGTTGTCGGTACATCGAAAAAAAATATATATATTTTTGTTTCCAACAGCTTGACATTCATACTAAATGGATGTGTAATTAATTTTATGAGTGAATCACTTTTACATACGAAAAAAAATTGTTAAATTCGCACATGATTTTATACCCGTTACCGTCACCTAACCCCTTAACGTATAACACCCAGTTTTTATCTCCATCGACTATTTCCTTGAGCAAATCCTTTCTGTGCGAACGAAGCACCAATGAAAGACGAATAGAAACGCGTGTCGCCTTGTTCGACTCACTGAGATCGTGGGGTATCCAAGAGGATATTACTTTTCTGTAGCAAGCTCTTTCAAGTGTTCGAGGATCGTGGGGTGACTACAGCCGAGTTCGTTTGCTAACTCTCGCGACGTACATTTAGTTCAGTGAAAGAGACGAAAACCCAACACTTTCAGCGTAGATTACAATTCTTGACTGAAGCTAGATGGTTGCATACTGAAAGTAACGCCAATGAAATTTTGCCCCTCACCTCGCCCCAACCCCAAGAAATAGGGGTTGAAAACTCAAAAATCGCCGTATCTCGCTAATTAATAGCCCGATGAAAAAATGTTTCAAACAAAAGTTGTTTGGAATAATAAAATACGTATAAAGTTATCTGAGATCCACATTAAAAAGTTTCAACAAAATCGGAGAACACCAAAGTGATGTTCCTTGTAAGTGCGAAATTAATTCGTCAAACTATTAATCAAATGATATTAACAATAAAAACTATTAATTGTGTGAGAAATCCCGACCTTGTAACCCCGATACCCTCATCATAAAAAAATATTACATATCGTCCTGCTTTTTTGGCCGCAAGCTCACGCAGTCCCATCAATAACGACAAACACAAAACGTCCAAGATACAATTTTCCAAAAAATGCCTCACTCCTCCAAGCGTTCTAACGAAATAAGGGGGCGTCCATTAAGTACGTGAGGCGTTTGGGGGGGGGGGGCGAAATCTCACCCAATCTCACGTGGGGGAGAGGGGGCCTTCGGCAAATATCACGTAATTTGAGTAAGTTTAGTAATTTTAGTAATCACGTAGGGAGAGTCTCCCTACTACTTTACATGGTGGAGTAAATGGTACTACAACCGCAGTTACTTCTACTACAATTTATTTTCCGTGAACGTATGCATTTTGAAAAATCTCACGTGAGATTAGGGGAGGGGGAGGGGGTCGAGCAAAATCTCACATCTCACCAGGGGGAGAGGGGGGGTCGAAAAATTGCCAAAATCACCTCACGTAATTAATGGATGCCCCCTAAATGGTGAATTGGTGCGAACAATTGCCGATCCAAATTACACACCAAAAAAAGTCATGTTCATTCATCCTCGACGCCAAACGGATTTATTCACGTTCGATTATGACCCAGAAAAAAAATTGCGACACATTTACGCGCTTCTACTCACATGCTATATCGTACAGCAGTTCGTACTACGAATAAATAATACATCAAATAAATTCCGCAAAGCTTTTATTTGAAAGACGATTTACTCCGTTCTCGACGTGACTGTACGTGGCCAAAAGGTATTTAATTATAGTCGCCCATGTATATACCAGTAGACGCGATCGTACATCGAACGACCATATACACACATATACATCCGCACACATGCATCGAATCGTTATGAATTTGCCATTTCGACACTGCAGGTATTCCGATGCAGAGCCCGAGCGTTCTAAGCACTTCATGGGTGGATATATATATATATATATATATATATATATATATATATATATATATATATATATATATATATATATATATATATATATATATATATATATATATATAGACGATCGGAGTTCGCCAGCTGTCGAGCTGTCAAATACACGAGAGAGGGAGAGAGAGAGAGAGAGAGAGAGAGAGAGAGAGAGAGAGAGAGAGAGAGAGAGAGAGGGTGAGGGCGAGGGAGGGTAAAGGGGTTATTCGTGCGGGCTTGGTCGAGCGTAAAACGGTTAAAAAACTGGAGGAATGAGAAAAAAGCCGAAAAAAGGCGTGCGTACATATATAGTCTGGATAATCGAGAAAAACAAGACGATTTGTCGAAGCTCGATGTACGTACATGTTCGATCATCATGTTACGAATGTAAGGATTTTTTTTTATAATAATGGAAGCGAAGAAAGCTAAAAATAAAATTCGTTACTTGTCAACAATGCGTACGTCAAAATCGTGTGGGTGTGTTCGTGTATATATACACTGCCAGCCAAAAGTTTGAGTACACCAGTCGAAATTTCTTGCCGCACTAAACGTTAGATAGCGGACTCAAAAATGGAGATAATCAAATTTCCCAAGCGGCGTTTTAAAGAGGACATATTTACCTCCAGTTTGCCTTTTTAGAAAAATCTTTAGATTTTTTTTTGGGCTCGGTACGCCTTTTTGAAAATTGATATTTTTCAGCTTTTTTTGCACGTCTTAAACTGTCCGCATCACTTCTGGCGAATTTCTTCGCTCGTTTTTGTCCGTAACAAACTTGAACAGGGTAAAACCTACATTTTCGTTTTTCGTTTTTTAGAAAGTTTCGCACGATTTTTTTTCGCCCCAGTATTGCATTTTTAGCTAAAAAAAGACGTGTTTTAGAAAAATAGGCGTAGTCCAATAACTATGGGGTTTCACAGAAAATGTCAAGAGGGTAAAAAGTTGCATAGATTCACACTGGAGTAGCCCAGAATTTTTGAGATTTTTAAAAACATTTGTGTGAGGTAAATTTGAAAGATCCGTTTCTAAAGAAAAACGATTAATTATTTTGAACTTTTTACAAAGCGTCAAAGTTATGAGTGAGAAGAGTAAAAAAAATGGCGAAAATTGGAAATTTCGAAGCTCTTAAGCGACCACTAAATATTCATTGGCCGGCTCGAGCTTTCGCGAGCTTAATTTCAACATTATAAATCGTAAAATTCATGGGTGAGAAGTGAACGAAAAGAAAATATCGATTTTTTAAGGAAAATTTGAATTTTTGGGAGGCTTGAGCGTCCTCCAAATATTTTTGGACCGCTCGCAGGTTTCGCAACAATTTGTTTTTTGCTTCAAAGACGATAATTGGATGGTGAGAAAAAGGAAGAAAAAAATAGAGTTCAAATTTGTGCCACCCGAATGTACACGAGAGGAGAAAAGTTACGGACACGTGTACATTGTACGTCGTGGGTGCACATATTTGTGAAGATTCAAATGATAATTTGGCTTCGTGGTGTACTCAATATTTTTTGGCGCTCCTCTTCCCTCTCTCTCTCTCTCTCTCTCTCACTCTCTCTCTCTCTCTCTCTCTCTCTCTCTCTCTCTCTCTCTCTGAGAAGACTTTCCGTGGTCCAATAACGAACGCAATATCAATTTTATGCGCTGTATATATGGATGAATCAACTTCCATAAATCAACCTTCTTATCGCGATGGTGATTAAAAAAAAAAAGCACCCACCCACACTGGAGTTGTTCAGTGTTGAAGAATAATTTTTGCCTGGAGGTCACGCCTGTACATTGGATATTATTATTGTTGTTATTATTATAATATATATGGGATACTCCAGCTCAACTCAGACGACTATTTCCCTCGCCATAGTTGACTCTAGATTTTCATATGGACAACCTCACTCCCGGTGTCTAAAAAGGGCTATTTTTTTCATACTTTTGCCCCTACTACTCGTCTGCGGCTGCGAAAAATCAGAAAGTCCACTCGACGCGTTTTATAAATTCTGAAAAAATTTAGTTACGTTTTAGACCGGTTTTGTGCATTTATTTTACTATACGAAAGTTTAACTTGTGCTTCCGATATTCGCTAAATTTTTTTTCAGTGAAATTTCATTTTTCATCCATGATTACTCGGTGGTTTGGAAGTCAGAAGAGTACTTTTTTAAGCTTCCAATTTAAAAAATACTAAAAATATAGTTTTAGATGAAATTCAATTCGGATGGTGATATACGGGTGGACCGAAAAAGTACTCTCATTACTTCCAAACTGCCGAATAATCATCGCCAAAAATCAAATCTCACAAGCAAAAAAAATTGCAAACATCGGAAGCACAAGTTGAGCTTTGGGACAAACGCACACAAAACAGGTGCATCGGCCTAAAACGTATCTAATTTTTTCCAGAATATAAAAAACGGTCCGAGTGGATTTTTCGACGTTTTGTAGCCGCTGGAGGGTAAGGGATGGCGGAAAAATTTGAAAAAATAGGTGTTTTTTTTTACTGGAATACCCCATATTAATACAGGATGTCCTGTTGCGACTGGATAATCCTGCCACTGTCGATAGGTCAGATCATGTCCTACCATATGCTGGACTTTCAGTTTAGTAAAAGTCCCACGGTTTTCCGGATAAAAATAATGCTTTTGGTTTTTCGCGTGCCGTTTCTACAAATGATAAATTTTTTTACCCAGTTTTTTGTTCAAAATACTCTTGCTTATTTGTTTTATCTAGAAAAGTCCTTTTTAACCTTAAATGTTAAGGAAACTTTATGAAAAAGGATCTTAACCCTCAATCCATGCAGGGTTTTTCGGGGGGTCATTTTCGTCTGCGCGCTAGCACACCCGGAATTATTGATAAAAAAAATCTGTAAAAATTCATGGTTCATTCTTAGAATGTACTTTTGAAGGACGAACAGGAGTATTTCGGATATTGTTATTTTTAATATATTTTTTTTAACAGATATCAAGCAATGCGCGGAAAAAATCCGTTTTTCTAATTTTCGCCCGGACAGATTTGACCCCCCTTCATGGATTGAGGGTTGAGGGGTTACCCCCACTTGCGATTTTGAAAAAATCGATTTTTTTTATTGCATTTTTTTGAAGTATAAGTATCTGAGAATGTCCTGAAAATTTCAAGTCGATCCGAACAAAATTGACTGAGATATGAGCGTTGAAAGAGAAGAATCCGCGTTGAAAGAGCGTTGAAAGAGAAATTTTAAACGCGTTTTTCTCAAAATGGCATTTCTGAAGTCGGTGACCAAGATTACTCGAACACTAATGAACCGATCTTCTTGAAATTTTGCAGGCTTATTTAATACATAAAAATGTAGTCTTTAATCGTTCGATTTTTTTTTCGAAAAAAATGGCCGTTTTATAGCCAAAAAACGGCCGTTTTTTTTTCGATAAAATCGAACCATTAACTTTGACTGCCGCCATTTTGTGAAAAATGAATATTTTTTAAAATCCTTCGATTAAAGACTAGTTTATACTTATATTTGAATAAATCCGTCCGCATTTTTTTTTCAGTTGATCCACTTCGCCGCAATGTTGGTCACCGCAAACCGTTCGCGGCTAATATTTACTTTTAGTATTGACATTGCCTAATTCTAACATTCATAGGTTTAACTAGAATGAAGGACATGTCTTTATAACATATGCCCATAACTTTAAATACCTTTTTTAATATGAAAAACTATCACTTAAATGTTGTCCCAAAAAATTCAAAACAGCCCCCTGGTCTAACTTCGCTATCGCGCCCAATTGGTATTTCGTTTAGTAGACATCATTTATTGCGATAAACGAACCGCAAACGGTGGAAAGTTCGTCCAAATGCCGAGCTAGGCTAGCTAACGGCATATTATTCCGTGTGAGCGCTGCGTTCGTTGATGTACGACGTGACAGAGCCGCTTGATTGAACAGTCCCCTGGTAAGTAGTTCTTCTATTATTTTACGTGATTCAATTAAAATCATTTCATGCATAATTTATTCATTTAATAAGGTAGCACGTGTGACTCTTAATTCTAGAAAGATTTTAAATGATTTAGCTCTAGATAACTTTTTTTTGCAAAAATAACAGTACCCTGTGCACAGTCCCTTGTCATTTTATGATACAGGAGGCTGTTTTATGCTCCAGGGGACTGTTTTATTTTCGAGCATGGTCGAGTTAGCTATTTTCTAACTTCCGGGACTGACAGTATGCTGTTCTTTTTAGGTAATGATGACTTTTGAGATAACAAATGCCAGGATTTCAATTTTGGTACAGTGGAGTACGAAGGAAACACACAACTTAAGGGGAGATATACACCTAGATGGTCGAGGTCGAGGATTTAGAAGCTATGAACATTCCGTCGACCGTGGAAGACCTACACTATAGGCCTGGTATCGACGATTCCATGTAAGTTGACAAATTTCATGATTTTTTCATTCCCAAATTTTCAAACGCGTTTTTCTCAAAACCACGTTTTTCAAATCGGTACCCAAAATTTCTCGAAAACCAATGAACCGATTGCCTTGAGGTTTTTTGTGGTTATACTATACACCGTTATCTAGTACTTGTCATAGGATTTTTTTTCCGTTACTTAGTTTTTGTTTTATAGGCAAAATAATAACTAATTTTTGGCCCAAAAATCACTATTTATGTTCAAACGTCCGCCATTTTGTCATAAATCGATATTTTCAAAATCGGCTATGACAAGTACTAGATTATAGTATCTAATTTAACAATCTTTTTGGTTTTTTTAGATGATTTTTGAAGAAACGCCAGTGGGTACCGCATACGCAGATTTTTTTACGACGCTCCAAGGATCATACAATATCCTTGTATATTTTTGATATTTTTAAATAAAGAAAATTAAACATATTTTTGAATGTATATACTTTTAGATAACTAAAACCCCAATCCGAAATTTCAAATAGTTTTCCTTGAAAAAATTCACAAAAATGATCTGTTTTCCGGCTCCTAGGTGTATCTCCCCTTAACGTTGATGATATTTACACGGACTCCAAATTTGTGACTCTAGAGACTGAAGTCTGGTAGAATATTCTATCCAATACCGAATTCGAGAATGCTGCTGGGCCAAGTTCAATTTCAATCAGCTAATAATATATCGGACACTACGTATTCGTTAAGGGATCATAACAGTTTAACATTTCTCAAAAAATCGATTTTTGTTTGTATTATTCGATAGTATAGACCGTTAGAAACATGGACCTGGCATCGCCGATCGATCGCAAGTAGACAATTTATATGAAAATTTCGCACGCGAAACATTAAACCTGTTTTTCTCGAAATGACGTTTTCCAAAACGGTGTACACTCTCAAAGGAAGAGTTTCCAAGCTAACCGTCTCAAATTTTAACACAACATTCTTCATGCATTTCATCTTGCTATGGAAGCTTTTTTTTTAATCTTCATATTTTGCTAACGAAAAACCATCAAAAAATTAGGCTGAATACTATACTTTTTTTTCAAACCGCCACCATTTTGTGAGTCTTGATTTTAAAAAAAACCTCCATAGCAATATGGCAGCTTTCATACTGATTAATAATCTTTTTACAAATTTTGTTCCAGATAATATTTACGGCCACAGCCGTGTACACCGCGACGAGTCCTTTTTATCGAAGACATTTTCAACCGGTGAAAATATGCGAAAAAAAATAAAAATAAACGTTAACAAATTTATTTTATGTTCTTCATGACTGCTTTAATTTGCTTTGATTTGACATAAAAAAAAATCAGACTGATTAGCGTATGTTAACCATCGAAAAAAAATCGCGAAAATCAGTTATTTTTCGACCCGTTACACTGTGATGATCCCTTAACCCTTCGAGTGAACACTGGGTCGTTTTGACCCAGTGATTTTTTGCGCGCCAGTACGTATTTTTCAACGTATGCCTCACTTTGAACAAATGTTTTGGCATTTGATTTTCGTTTTTCGTCAAAAAATAAATTTAGGGCCATCAAATATGGATGATTTACTACAAAAAAAGTCCCTACAGAAAAAAAAAACAAAAAATGCATATCTACCGGAATACGATTTGTAAAACGCCTTGGGTCAGATTGACCCAAATTATTGATGGACTTAATTTGATTATCAGATGGACAATGAGGATGTCGAATTAACCGTAATTTTTCTGAAAATTTTTGACAACAACGGCCACACGTTCAGAGTTGATAATACTGATGTTTCTGATATAGCTTTCAACCAAATATTGCAAAAATTACCAAATTCACATTGGACCCTAAAAGGGAAAAGAATATCTTATTACTTCAAGTTACCTGTACCGGTCTATCAGAAATAAATTAGGGCTGTAGTTAAAAAAAAAACAACGATGAGACTGACTTCGTTGTAAAGTATAATGACGATTATTCGATGAAATACTACTAAAAGTATTAGTAACAAGATGTTGACTGTGATTTGATCGTGATTATATTTGATAGTATAAGATAATGTTTGTTTTGTACGAAGCAGTTAACATTCCTTTGTGAAGATTATGACAAGACTGACCTTGTTATTTTTTTAAGTGAGACGTTCAATAATGCACACGTTTTGAAGGTAAAAAGTTTATTTTCATAAGTTCAATTCCAGTTATGCTGGAATGCTCAAATGATCAATTAAGGAAAACAAGAGATGAAGGAAAACATCAATAATTCAGCATTTGTTTTTTATTTGAGCCATTGGTTATACGTAATAAACTATGTTAAAGTTTCAAAAAAAATAATGATGTTCGATTGGTTGAATTCGATTAAAAAAGACGTTTTTTCTTTCATTTAAACAGTCCCCTGTCACGAATTTTCACTAAATCGTCCATAAGTTGCAAAATGAAGAGAAAACGTGTCGGTTTTTTATTCATGTATGTTTAATTTATTACTGCCTTCCGTTATACATACTTTTTTTTTTATTTTGAAGAAAAAAACATGCATGGGACAAGTTTGTATGGGCGACTTTCCATTTAGTAGAGAAACACCCATATACATTGTATGTATATACGAGAAACCGCCCTGGAATTGTTTGAAACCCAACTATATAGTACTACACGGCTGCTTGAAACGAATTCGAGACTTGGCAGCCAAGAAACGCGCAAGTACTACGAGACAGCCAAAAATTGATCATTATTTTAAGACGCAATTGTGATTTAACTGCATAAGTAGTGGTGGTATAAAAATTGAAACTGTATTCATTGTTACTTGCTATCAAATAAAGAATTTAGGGTCGTTAGATTAATAAAGATAATTTTCTATAATATTTATATTATATGAGTTGATTTTCCCAGTAATCCGAGATATATTTTCGATTATCCGCGCGATGTTCGGTCCCAGTTAGTTTGGATAATCGAGGCTCTACTGTACTTCAAACTTTAAACGCGTTTTTCTCGAAACATGCTTTTCAAAGTCGGTGGACGTGATATCTCGAGAACCACTTGATGGATTGCCTCCAAACTTACAGAAGATACGACGAGAAACATTTAAAGGTCGCTGACGATCTCACTTTTTGAAAATCGATCTTAATTTTCTTTTAGTTACGTAAAAATGACGACTTTTTTCATAAATTTTGTATGCTCGAGTTTCAATTCCTCGTCACGTTGTTAAAAAAAATGATTTAAAAAATCGACGATCGTCAACGACTCGTATTTATTGTGAACCCGGATAAGCCATTTGGTTTTTAGATTTCGCATGGACCGTTTAAGCTAAAGATTGTCCACCGCCAAACATCGCGAAAAAAAATGTCATCATCTGTCGATGGCCATGTTTTCGTACTTTTTCTCAATTTTTTGGTTATTTTTCTATGAAGGCACTCAATATATGTAGCTTGGTGTTAAAAAAAATGCGTTTCTTTTTCACCAACCGTTTCCCAGAAACGATTTCGAAAGTTGATCATTGTTTCGGGGCCTCTAAGTAGATCCCCTTAAGGAGGCTGCTCAGGGTCTTTGCGGGGCATGCGGCGTGAGGGGAACGCATGTGCTTAAACACGAGCCCCTGTAACGGCTGCCAACCCCGAATAATAAAATTTTTAGTTACGTAAAATAAACAAATTTCAGCTAATAAATATGTGGAATGCATTTAAGGGGGGAGAGGCAGTGAGAATTTTCGAAAAAAACGATTTTTTTATTACATTTTGTTGAAGTATGATGTGTCGAAAATATTCCCTGAAAATTTCAAGTCAATCCGATGAATAGTTTCCGGGATATCCCACAATTAGTGGAGCGTCGGGTCCCCATGGCAGGTAGCGACTGACAAACGCGCAAACGATAATACCCGGGAAGGCAGAATGCTTCGAAGACAACAACAAATTGATATTTTGGAAGCTTCCACATCCGCAGAAGCCCTATTGTATGGGCCAGGAATTGATGATTCGATGTAAGTAATTTTTTAATCAGTATTTCTATACATAAATAAAGTGTAAAATTGAAAAACTGTTTCAGAAATTTTCAAAAATGTATTATCCAAAAACTATGAACTTTAGCAAAGTTTTATAAAGAATACTTTCGGTTTAAAATTGCCCAAAATGTAAAAAAAAAAAAAAATCATCCCGAAAAACTTCAATTAAAAAAAAAATTGTTTTAACAATTGGCTATAAACAATAGAATGCTCGACTTTTCGGAAAAAATTGTGATATTCGGATTCAGCGGATCGAAATACATCCAAAAAGTTTAGCTTTATCCATCAAGCTCAAAATTTTACGAACATATAATACCGTATCCACATCGAAAAACTTTAAACGCGTTTTTCTCGAAACTATGTTTTTCAAGTTGAGGACCACTATAATTCAAAAACCACTTGATGGATTTTGATTAAATTCGGTGTGCTTATTGATAGCATTAAAGACTAGTCCTTAATCGAAGGATTTTTATTTTTTTTTGTAAAAATTATATTTTTTAAAACAATAAACAGGCGATTTGTTTATAGCCGCCATTTTGTTAATTAAAAAAAAAGTTTCGATCAAGGACTAAATTTATTATTAAACTAATGACTTTCTTTTTTATTTCGATGATCCAGTAAAATGTTATGATGGTCACCGCAAAGCACTACATGCCGAAGGGGACCGACAAAGATGGCGATATTTTTATAAATAATCAATATTTTTCTTTGAAAATTTGTACAAGTCAAGTTGAAATATAAGATAAAAAGTCTGTGTAACCACTTCTGCAAAACAAACTTGATTACTATAAAAAAATTATTCAAAATTCTCGTTTTTTCACGCCTCTGACTGCACCTCACCCCTTAATTGACTGTTTAGAAATGTTCTTAATCTTTTTTGTTTATTTACATCGCGAATAAGTTATTACCCAAGTTGAAATGTGGCAAACGCGCAATTTAGTTCTCAGTAACTGGTATCACTGAGCTCAGATACGAACGCCACATCGTGAGCGCGTAGCTGTCAAACATCCTTCGCGAATACCGTTTTTTTTTGTTCGGCGAAAATGAAAAGATGGAAGGGAAAAATGCAAACCGAAAAACAGTACAATCGACGGTAGGATCAAGTACAACCTGGAGAGCGGCGGAAAAAAGTAGTTGAGCCGGAAAAAGAATGCGCAGTCGCGGGATGACGCGTAATTGATTTGAAGGTTATGTCGAAACACATGCACTGCAGCTTCTGTAAAGAATGATTCAAAATATTCAAATACTCTTTATGAAACCGCGGTGAGAAATTTATAGCAAGGAAGCAATAGTTTGTGCGTTTCAAATTTTGGCGCCTATTCAAAATGGCCGACGTGCCAGCAGCGTTGCCACGTGCCGTAGGACGCTTTATCGTTTTACGCGAATCATCTGAAATTTCCTGTTTCATTTCACGATCATCTCGATAACGAGACAATCAAAACGCTGTACGCTTCGTTGAAATTACTCATGAAAATCTCAAGAATTTTTTTCGCCTATTTCCATTCAATACTTAGTATTTTTATTACGTTGCAACAGTCGTATTAGAATTCTCATGAAGCGTTCGCAATGTCGCCCGTTTATAAGAGGCTAACTTCAATAATTAATTGCTCAACAATCACGCAAACGAAGTACTTAAAATTTTACACGGAGTCGTAACACCTGTTCGCAAATATCCTCAATGAATTTCAGCAAATTCTTACTATCTCGCGTTAGCTGAGCAACCTCCCTAAACTTTCTCGCGGGACTGTACGCGCCGCAATACTACGGAAGCTTGCCAGCACGCGATATTCGCACTGTGAAATTCTCCGTCCTGCTATATAGTTCCAAACATTTTTTTCCGACCACTCGACTCTTTTTCTCCTCTCAATCATCCAGAGACCGTTCGGGATGAAAAACAACGATCCGAATGAAAGTCGCGGAAAAAGTGCGCGCACGCGAAAACGTACGATTCTTTTTTATTTTCAGCTGGAAGTCGTCTCTTCCGCGCGGAAAATTGATGAACATCGAATTGACACGCATTTCGAAATATCGATCAATTCGGCGAGACCGACAAAAAATATTCCCTTTTTTGTCGATCTTTCACGCGAACCAATAAAGGGAGGGAAGATAATTAAGACAAATTTCAACGCAACACGTAATTCGTCGACTCCAACCCCCACAACCAGGCGACTCGCTCCCACTTCGAACAAAGAGAACACTTACGTTCCGAGCAATTCTTTCAGTACGTATTTCTCGTCGATCGACGATTTGTCGTCCTTCCCATCCTTCTTCAGCTTCTTGTTCGAGTCTTTTTTGCCGAAAAGTGGCATTTTCACAAATACGATTTCCTCTTTTTTTCTACCGTAAAATTGTCCCGACGATTGTCGATAGATCGCGAAAAGAGAACACACGAAGGAGAAACAGAGCACAAAAGCCTCGGAGCAGTGTGCGTTCGGAGAGAACAAAAAAATGGAAAATAAAAAAGAACAGTCCGCGACGTTGCGGCGTTACGCACAGTAGTGACAGCGTTTTATTTTCGCCCCGAGATGTTACGAATGGGATAAGGAGGAGGAGGAGTGGGGAGGAGGGGGTAGCAGAGGAGGGGGGGAGAGGGATGCCAGAAGGTGACAGCTTCCTGGGTTTTTTTTTCTCTCGAGTTTCTCTAGCTCGCTTTTTAACCCGCGAGACGGAGCACACTCGCTGGTCGCGATCTACACAATTCGTCGACTCGACGCTTGGCTCGTGTAGCACCAACTTGTGGCCAAACCGCTCGTGCTATCGGTCCTTTCGATTATGCCTATCACACACTCCCGTACACGCGTACATGTATATATTTATAGGCGTTTACGGTCGCGTACCAGCGAGCGAAGATATACACTTTGATCTACACTCTTCGACGCTTTGCACGGGATATATCTATATATCGATTTATTAGTCCGCATAGACGCGATTCGATTCTGCTCGACCTTCCGTACAGCGTGAAGCGTTTTATTTCGTTTTTATTTACTCGACGCGGTGATCGTTCGGTCGTATCTCTGCGCGAGACTCGTCCCTGCAGCCTAGAGCCCGCCACTGACAACGCGTGACGGCGGAGGCACGATCGAGGGAGTCTCGACTGGTCTCGATCACGGGCACACACGAGCGAGCGCGCCCGCTGATTCGTGGAAAACCATGCGAACCTGCGCACGTGCGCAGTAGAAACGGCGAAAAAAATCAACGCGGTGAGAAAAGTAGGGGGGGAGGCTGCGGATTTTCGAGTTTTTTATTCACTCCAGGACTTTTTGGCGAAAAGTCACAATGACGAGACGCACCCGATGGTCGCGCAGGCTACTCTGAGCTAGTCTCTACTGCGCGGCGATCAGCAGGCTCAGGGTCGCGGCCTCGCGCCCTCTTCGAGACGGCTGGACGAACCTTCGGTTTTTCTACTTAGCTTTTCTTGTTTCTCGGAATTCGACCGATGCCGAAGGTAATTTTGAGGCTCCGGGTACGGGGGAAAGGTTTCTTTTTTTATACGAGAGGACGTTGGGCCATCGGGATAGTCACGGGTGTGAACGGAATGGATTTTTTTCTGCGGCAGCATCGCGCGAGCCCGGACGGGGAGCCCCGGCGAGTTTCTTTTCCGTTGATTTTTCTTTGTTTCCTGCGCTTCGCGCGGATCTCGCGCGGAATACTTACCGGCCGTCGGTGAGGGAGGTCGCGACACGAACGGGCGCTTTTTTGTTCTTTCTATCGGTAGTTGCGGCGAAAGCCGCGGGAGGGGAAATTGGCGGTGCAGGATGGATGTTTTGTGAATTTGGGAGCTGTGAATGAACCTCGTATTGTCGGTAATGTCGGTTTGACAAAAGCGTACTTTTAATCTTGATTAACTGTTTGTTATTATTCAATGCCATCGGCGGATAAATAACTCGCAAGTGGATTGTTCCTGTGTTGTGAAAAAAAAAAGTTTTCACATTAAATTCTTATTATCACTCGGTTAAATAGATTTCTACCTCATTCTTATCATCAAATGAATTTTACTTTTATTCTTGAGGTGATGTGTCGCACGCCCGGTCGGTAAGAATCCTACGGTAACGTTTTCTTCTCGACGGATCACATTGCGGGCAGTCGAAAAGATAGTCGTTCTTGTTCGTCTTTTACCAGAGCGAAAAGTTCTTCTTTTCTTTTTTTTCCGAAATACGGGCCGTTTTGGATAATTTTGGGAATCTGCGCATCAGCTATCTCAGTCGCACTCGTAGCCGCTCCGTCGGTATAAGACGTCGGTTTTTGATACCGAATTTTATAGGAATTTTTTCACATAAATTTTTACACTGATTTTTCAAACCTTTATTTCATACTGACCTTTTAATGCTGAACTCTATACCGATTTTTTCATATCATTTTTGATATCCGATTTTTTTATACCGAATTTTATATCCCTTTTTAATTCCATATTTTATACCCATTTATTACCGATTTTTTACGCCGAATTTTGCACCGATTTTTTCTATACTGAACTGTATACCGTTTTTTAATACCAATTTTGATATCGTTTTTTTTTGTATACCAAGTTTTATCCCGATCATTTAATGCCGAATTTTATACCAATTTGTGTTATATCGAATATTTTACCGATTTTTTCTTGTCGAAATTTGTACCGAATTTAATACCGATTTTCTTTATGCCGAATTCTATACCAATTTTTTCATACCGAATTCGATACTCGGTCGTTACACCGATCGATAACACACTCGGTAGGTATGATACTTTCGGCCTTAAGACGGAATGACACCTCATCGCGGGCGGTATGGGAGAACAATTGTAGATACCCAAAAATCTCTGAAACGGCTCTTCAGATCCCGTCGAAACTTTGCCAAACGACGTCAAATAGATAGACGAACTGCTATAGATAGCTGTCTGCCCCTCAAATTTTCTGAATTCGAAAAAAAAAAACGTAGATTGGCTCATCATAAGTCGATCTACATTTTTTTTCTCAAATTCAGAAAATTTGAGGGGCAGACAGCAGTCTATGTATTTGACGTTGTTTGGCAAAGTTTCGACGGGATCTGAAGAGCCATTTCAGAGATTTTTGGGTATCTATAATTGTTCTACCATACCGACCGCGATGAGATATCATTCCGTCTCAAGGCGAAGTGTCGTACCGACCAAGTAGCTAGGATTTTTACCGATTGGATGTGGACCGATGTCCTCGAAACAAATTTATCAACTACATTAAAGCGCTACTCACTCGCTAATACCGAAAAAGCGCGTCATACATTTGCGTAGAGTACTCCTCTGACATGTCCTGCAAACCGGCCGAGGCAGAGCGAGCTTCTCTTCATTGTTCACAGATGGCGCGTTCTCGGCAACAGCGATTTCGTCCTCGAATATGTTATCGCGCGCCGCGATAAGCGCCTACCTACGCGTGTGTCTGTACACAAATGTTTCACGGAACCCTACTCTCATGACGCAGGATTCTTGATATTTTTATGCCTAACAATCTTTCGATACTTGAAGTATCTGCACTTTGAGTGTGCAATATTGGCAATGGACGCCATAAGATGCGTCATGAAGTGCATTTAAAAAAAAATCATTGAATCCTCTAATTCTTAATTTAAACAAAGGAAAAAATTTCTCTAGTACCAATAATTTTCGATTTAAAAATCGTTGCGTGGAAATCAAAATTTCGTGAAAAAATCGAAAAGATCGAAATTACGGCAGAAAATGCGTTTGTGGCGTCTTCTTTTAAGAACTATTAAAATTATTTCGTAGGACGAATGAAAATTCGTCATTGCAGTCTGTGCAAAGAAAATTTTCAAACGCTGCGACTGGGATTAAATTATTCCGAAGCCCGCGGGGGAGTAAACGTTGCAAATTGCGCGGATGGACGTTCTTTCGCAATAACGCTCGGCTATATACGAAGACCATAAAAGCTGACATCTCGCGGACGAGAGTCGAGCGAACAACAACAAAACTATAATACTGGCGCGTTTCGAAATGCACTAATTCTCTTGATTGCAGGACGCGCCGAGGAAACTGAAAGAGCGCTCTCGAGAGCTCAAATAAAATTACGAGTGGAGTCTCCGCTTACGCGAACGAGAAAATATTTCAGTTCTCACGCGAAATTGCGAAGAGACGAACAACTTTCGAAACGAATATTGGCACGGTTTCGCTTTCCGCTGGGAGTTGGAAATGCACGAAGATGTGTTATAATTTGTCATTTCGAACGGCAAAGGAGAATTGCGAAAATTCGACGGTAGTTCGAGCCTATGCAATTAGCAGCGGTACGTGTGTACACGCGATTCGAAAACTGTGATGTTTCATTCGACTTCTTCATTGTAGTTTTACGAATGACGATTTTTTATTGAAAAATAAAACATCAATGAAACAAGGAATTTAGAAGTATTTTTGAAAGTATATTACACGAAATTTTATAAAAGTATTTTATAAGAAAATTTGTGGAAGTATTTTACAAGAAAATTTATGAAAGTATTTTGTATGAAAATTTATAAAGGCATTTTATGAGAGAATTTATAAAAATATTTTATGAGACAATTTATAAAAGTATTTTATGAGATAGTTTATGAAAGTATTTTGAATAAAATTTATACAGGTATTTTATAACAAAATTTATAACAGTATCTCGTACGAAAATTTACCAAGGTTTTCATAAGAAAACTTGTAAAAGTATTTCATAAAAAAAATGCATTAAGGGGTTAGGCTACAGTAACGGGTATAAAATCCTGTGCGAATTTAATAATTCTTTTTCGTATGAAAAAGTGATTTATTTTGTACCATTTTTTACATCGAAAAAAAATATATATATATTTTCTAACAGCTTGATATTCATACTAAATAGATGTGTAATTAGTTTTACGAGTCAATCACTTTGTCATACAAAAAAAATGTTAAATTCGCACATGATTTTATACCCGTTACTGTGGCCTAACCCCTTAAGGTATTTCATACGGAAATTCATAATACTTTAATATAAAAAAAACATATAAAAGTATTTTACAAGAAAATTCGTAAAAGTATTTGAAAAAGCTTTAATAAAGTATTCTGAGAAAATGCACAAAAGTGTTTTACAAAAAAACCACCATAAAAGTATTTTACAATCGATACCAGTGGACGCGCAGTCGGTCCGGTTCTCAGCGATCTCCCGCATCAAGCAGTTTTGTCCCGATCCCCTACTCGGATGGGTGACCGTTCAGCCGCGCGCGATCTCGGGCGCCCTCTACCTAAACGCCAATCGCACCGTGTTTCCAATGGCACCACTCGACCGGAAACTCCAACATAGCCGCCTGTATCCTTGCAGGTTTTCCACAGTTTATCCGTGCCGTCGAGTGCACTCGCGATTTGCCGCCTACACGAGGGAAGGGAGTCCCTGTAGCAGTGTTGCCGGACGGTTCTGGCGGCTTCCCCCTAAAAATCTCCTAAATAGCCCCCACCGAGCCACTGGCCTGAACAGTGCCGTAAATGAAGGGTCATTTTCGCGATCGGTCACATGTCGTCAAATAGCTGTTATTTAAAATGCATTTCCTACTTGTGTATTGAGTATTTTGTTTTCAAACTTGATTGCTGCGATAGCCTCGACCATTGCGACCGACATTTTGTTCCGCAGCTTTTATCGGTTGGGTTTAAATGATTGTTTTCGTTTGTTTGGGCTTACTTGTTTGTTTGCGTTCACTCGGAATTGGTGCACTTGTGGTTGGTTTTTTTTACTTGTTTTGCAAAAAAAAACCTCGGAAATTTAAAATCCCCTAATTTTCTCACGCTTCAGAATTCTCCTAAAAAATCTCTTACAAATTTTTGGCTCCTATTTCTCTCCTAACCCAGGTAAAATACTCCTAAATCTAGGAGGAATCCTCCTATCCTGGCAACACTGCCCTGTAGGTCATCCACCAGTAGGCCTATTCTGTAACTCGTTATAACTCGGTAACGACAGCTTTCGTTATCGTTTGCTAGCCACAGCCAATAAGAGACCCCCTTTCTTCTTTGATCGAGCATGCGATTGGTTGTCGCTAGCCAACGATAACGGAAATTCTCGCTACTGAGTTATAACGAGTTACAGAATCGCGCTACAGTGCAGTCTCTCTCCCAAACCGGAAATAGTGCCGCGAACAATTCCGAGCCAAAAGTGAAAGGAACGACGACTTTAAGAGCTCGCAAGGGCACGCATCGAAAGTGAACTAACAGCCACAAAACAATACCGCTCGTGCCTAGGGTATGCGAGAATGACCAATAAATTAGCGCGATCATAGAGACCCGTCAATTTTTCCTCTCATAGGAATGTCGATTTCCCCCGGCGAAACCGGAATTGAGGTTATGTTCGACTTTTTTTTTCCATCAGTTCGCACATCCATATGAGACGTAATCGTATTGCTGTGTGACCAACGAAGAGTACGCCGAGTTGGGTCGTGTTCTTTTCGGTCGCCTTTTTTCCCTCGCGTCTACGTGAATAATGTTAAACGTGGCCGGCCGGGAAAGTCGGGAGAGACAATCTGATACGCGTGGCAACCGAAAGGTCGGAAACCGGCAGAACCGGTTGATCGATTGTAGCTCCTCTCTCTCTCCGTCTTGCTCGCTCCCGCTCGCAGATAAGTTCTCGTCGTTGGGGGCGTGTTTGCAACGCCGACTGTCAAGTTTCGCAAACTCTTGTATCTTGTCCAGGAACTCTATCGCATGCACAAACTTTGCGCTCGATCGAAACGAGGAAGAGAGCGAGAGCGAGATTTACAGAGCGAACTAATACATACGCGTAGGCACACGTTAAAGGGGGAGCTCGTTTTGTAACGTAAAGAAGAAGCTTATGGCCGGAAATCAACTCCACGAGGAAGCTAGGGAGGCACCGGAAACGCAGATTAATCGGTGGATCGTTTAGTCATCAAATTTTTGAGTCTTCATACTTCAAGGCCTTAGGCCACAGTAACGGGTATAAAAACATGTGCGAATTCAACAATTTTTTCCGTGTAAAAAGAGATTCACTCATAAAATTAATTACACATCTATTTAGTATGAATATCAAGCTGTTAGAAAATATAGATTTTTTTTTCGACGTACAAAATGGCCGACTACTAATATTTTCTTTTGTCATCTTTTTTTAGACGTGACATTTAGCCACAATTTTTGACCTAGAACAAAAAACAAAAATTCTCGTCAATCTACATTAGAATACCTAGAGAAGTACGTACGGAATTTAAAAAATATTGTTTTATTCAAAAGTTGTAGGTATTTGAACTTAAGAAATGAATTTTCAGTGCAAAATTTCGTTATAACTGCTCATAAACTGCTCATAAAATGAAAAGTTTTCGATTAATCAGAAATTCCGTACGTACTTCTCTGCGAAATGAAATTAGGAACATAACTTTTGAGTTTTAAGTAAATCGAGTGAAAATTGTTGAAGTTATTTGTCACGCCAATTGGAAAATAGCTGTTTCGAGAAGTTTCGAGTAGTCGGCCATTTTGTACATCGAAAAAAAAATATATATTTTTTCTCACAGCTTGATATTCATACTAAGTAGATGTGTAATTAATTTTATGAGTGAATCACTTTTTCATACGAAAAAAACTGTTAAATTCGCACATGATTTTATACCCGTTACTGTGGCCTAAGGTCTTAAGTGAGAGAATTGGAAAATCGTTTGGACATTTATTTGTATGTATATTAACAAAGGTGGGTAGCAAATTTCGTGAAAAAATATTAATAATTCAACAGGTTATAAAGAATCACGTGAGGGGCTCAACGGTGTACTTGATTTTGGCCACCCGGTCGATCTGAAACAAAGGAAACGAGTTTTTTTTCGCAATATATAATATAAGGAACCTTACCGCCAATTTCTCCCGCTAGAGGGGACATTGTATTATAACGTAAACAAGACATGGCGTTTAGTGAGATTCTCTTTGGTTTTGCCCGTGTTTCTACGACTACTGTTGAGTTTTCTTAAAATAATCCGTTTGTCGTGAATAAATTGTGAAGAATGCATCAGTGTTGTGCAATTAGATGCAGAAACGAAGGCGTTCATTTATTTCCTAAAAACGAAAAATTTGGCAAGCAATGGGGAATTGGTATACGTCGCAAGCACTTTACAGCTACAAAACATTCAAGACTAGATTCTGATCATTTTAGATCTACAGATTATAGAAACGAAGGATTTGTTACAGTTCAGTGTATAAACATAATATCTTTGACGCTATTTACTGCTAAAAGTATATTGTAAAGTAGTTAATCATCATAACCTAAAAATTTCTATTTGAAATACTTGCATTTTTTTAACCTTCTCGTATTATTTTATTACATAATACTTACCTAGCTCATTTTCATTCTTTACGGAAACCGAGCCGGAAAATATTGAAAAAGGGGTTATACCTTCCCTGTTTGTTTGGAGCAAAAATGAAACTTTAAAGGATGAACAGAGAAGGAAAAGAGTAGAAGCCGATTTTTCAATCTCGGTATAGTCGAATGTCGGTATTTATTGTCCATTATGTCCATTCGTGTAATTTTAGTACAAGAAAGACCCGGTGAAAATGTACCGCGCGCGTTGACATCCTCTTTTGTATACGTTAGGCTTACGTGGCGCCATCTGTGCGGAACTTTTCGTAAGGTTCCCTATTGGCTGAGAATTGACCGAGCTTTTTTCGCTATCGTGTTTCAATCATAAAAACAAAATGTTTTAAACAATCAGTGAAAAAAAATGTTGGAATTTTGTTTTGATTGTTCGAGACAAAAATTACATTGTTAATAATTAATGAAAAAAAAGTTAAGGAAAACGTCGGTCAAGACTAAACTACTATTACACTGAATAAGGGTACCAAATTTTAAGGTAATCCGTTCATTCGCTCAAACCTCGATGGTTCAATATTGAATATATATGTACATAGTTTGCGATGGGCAAAATGATTTTTTCTTTCTTAATGTTTACAACGGTTTAGTTTGCGTTAATCCGTTGTTAGAAATGATTTATCTCAGTGCTAAATAGCAACAAAAAAATCACATCACACGTAACGTAAACGTCTTGCCCATCTAACTACACGTAAAATTAGATTGATCAAACGATTTTTTATTTCTGGTGTTTTGTGGTAAAAAAATTTCCAAAAATTCGTAGAGACTCGGTATAGTCTAGTCAATAATATGTATTTTTTTTTTTTCAATATTGGATTGTTGCTAACGCTCCAACCTCCTTAAAGTTTTATTAGCAGTTCTTTTGTTGTAATCATAACTTTATTTTGAACCTGCGATTTCTGCACCAAATGTTAGACCTTCGTCCTCAATTTGAGTTGCCTCAAACGACAAACGAGTGCTTCTTATCGGTCACAGTAGCCTAACACCTTACGCGCGACTTTCTGAAAAGAACTTTTTCTCAAAGCTCGTACAAGATAATTAATAAACTATCTGATCGATGATTTTGAAATTTCGCTCACTTTTGTATAACGAAATTACCGTCTATGTGAAGGTAAAGTTTCTTGAAAGTTATTTCAAAAAACTATTTTTTTAATTAACAAATACTATAGTAAAAATTTCATGAAAAATAGAACATTTTTTTCAAACTGGTACCATTCATCGAATTTTCACTTTTCTTTGGTTTTTTTAGGTTCACATAGAGCGTGTGGTTCTTAGAAATCTAAAGCTTCTTGGCTCTGATGTTTCAGATCAATGCATCGGACGCTAAGTTGTACGCCGTGGAACAACTCAAGCGGCAACCGTCTCTGAAGCAAGTGTCGTACAGTCGCCATTTTTAAATATTTAAAAAAATGTATTTTTTTTAGGAAAATCAAAAGTTGTAAAAATATGTACATTAAATTTTAATTATGTAGAATAAATAGTTTCGACTAAAAAATATGTTGAAAATTCGGTTATTTCCGGCCGTCTAAAGAGATCTCCCCCCTTAAGAATGTATTTCCCGTACATTCCCTACCAAAAGTGAGTTTCGGTGAGAATTTTGAGTACTTTGCGATAGCATAAACATCTGAAAAAAATCACCCGTATTGAAGATGCTGAGAACATTGGTTGTTAATAATAAGAAGGCCATAAATTTATAAATAAATTGTTCAAACAAAAATTTGTTCAAAAAATCTCGAGTAAACTTGATTTTTTGTGACACTAAATGAATTATGGTATTTTTCTGAATATATATGATTTGTTAAAGAATTTTCTCTCTTTTTCGAAAATCTTGTTTCTGGAATTCTTTAGAGGCTGTTCCCATCGCACTGTTCATTCAATACCCCGGACACTCCTCGCACTTAATATGGAACATTGCTCCGAAAATATATTAAAAACTTGTGAAGGTTCATCCTTTTTTTTAATTAAAAAAATTGAAATGAAAATAGAAAGAAAGATTTGAAAAATGTACACCTATTCAAAAAAATCTACGAATGCATTTTATAATATAAAAAAAGTAGTTCACCGGACATTCGTTGAACAATTTTTTTTTCCAACGATTTACTTATAACTTTTCTGCATTATTATTGCCGGAAATGAATTTTCTCAGCATCTTCAACGTGGTTGATTTGTTTTAAATTTTAATATCATGGCAAAGTACTGAAAAGTAAACCTGATTTTTTGTGACATTAAATGAATTATGATATTTTTCTGAATACATATGATTTGTTAAAGAATTTTCTCTCATTTTCGAAAATCTTGTTTCTGGAATTCTTTAGAGGCTGTTCCCATGGCACTGTTCGTTCAATACCCCGGACACTTCTTGCACTTAATATGGAACATTGCTCCGAAAATATATTAAAAATTTGTGAACGTTCACCCATTTTTTTTAACTAAAAAAATTGAAATGAAAATAGAAAGAAAGATTTACAAAATTTATACCTATTCAGAAAAATCTACGAATTCATTTTATAATATAAAAAAGTAGTTCACTGGACATTCGTTGAACAATTTTTCAACGATTTACTTATAACTTTTCTGCATTATTATTGCCGGAAATGAATTTTCTCAGCATCTTCAAAGTGGTTGATTTTTTTTAAATTTTAATATCATGGCAAAGTACTGAAAATTCTCGCCGAAACTCACTTGTGGTAGGAAATGTACGGGCAATACATCCATCAAGCAAGAAAGTTCCGCACGTGACTCCTGGTGCGTTTCTCGTTGAAACTGCCACACTAATGATTGACAGACCGTACGTGGTCGCCATTTTTGTTTTTTGGGTTTTGATAATTAAACTTTGAACTATCTGCCTCTGACGCTTCGAGCTTCAATCAAGGGGCGTCGAACGTTTCGCCAATGAACGTTGAGACGAAAATAGAGCCTCTACCACTCGACACACGAGTGCGAGAGAGACAGCTGAAACTTTCGTAAATTACTCCGGAACGAGTAATTTACGAAAAATTCAAATGTATATGAAAAGATACCTCAATGTTTACAGGATTCACTTGTTTTTTTCGTTCCAAAAAAATTCCCGAAAAAACGCTTTTTGGAACTTCTAATTCAGGCTTCCGCCTTAAACGCGTTTTTATCGAAACAGTATTTTGTACTAGTTTTGCCGCGATAACTCAAGAACGATTGGAGATATCGCCTTAAATTGTTTTTTAAATTACGATACCAACCTTCTTTACAAAATGAACCGACGTCTACGTAAAAAAATCAATGTATTATTATTGTTATTATAACAAATGTCATGCGATTTTCGGTGTTTTTCCAATTTCCGCCGCCATTCTTTTAATTTTTGTTTAAAAAAAAATTCAGGTGCAGTCTGTGGCCACTTGGAATCGTGGCAATGAGGGAGCAGTGCCTTCTTTATCTGCCCATATCTCCCTTAAGGGGTTATACCTCGTTACAAGGCCAAAAAAGTTGTTTTTTTACGATTTTTTTTAAAGGGCTTTTATTTTACAAATATAAAAAAAGTATTAAGCCATGTAGTGGTATCTTTTAACTGCATATAGGAATTTTTTAATTCTTTAAAATATCGATCTGCACTGCTCCTGTAGCCGGTCTCCCGGAGGTCCTCCAAAAAACAGCGTCTGGCGGTGATCACGATATCTCCGGATTGGGTTATCTAAAATAAAAAACAAAAAACAAAAAACAAAAAAATTCTATTGGTGGATAGATGAACCTAGGTATTGATCGGAGGAATAGTCGAAATTTTGATTTTTGACGAAATGGCGGCTGTGTAAAGAAATTTTTTGGATTTTCGACCAAAATTCTTGCGAAAAATTGTTCAAATAAATAGAAATAATTATCGGAAATCTTATTCCTCTGATCAATACCCAAGGAATATATCTGAGAAGGTTGTGTTAAAATTTCAGACCGATCGGTTGAGCCGTTTTTGAAAAATCGTGCTCACCGACTTTGAAAACACCGTTTTGAGATAAACGCGTTCAAAGTTTCAACAGTCGTTTACACATGGTTAAAATTGGAAATACACATGGCGTGTATTTCCAAGAATATTTCCCGGACCGATTTGAAATTTTCAGAAAATATACTCAAATATATGTACATTCCGAAAATGCAATAAAAAAATCGATTTTTTTTAAATTTCCGACTAGGTATATCCCCTCAAATGTTTATATTTTTTAAACCTCAACCACTGTATTCAATAGACAAAACTCCAATAAAAACGTTGCAAAAAAGAAAATGTATGTATGTTGTTTCACTTCTTCACAAATGACATCTGAATTTGATCCCCTTTTCGGCCTATTTTCGCTGCCTAGTCCCTTTAAATTTGACTAAGAGTCATTGTAATAATGAGTTTACCTTTAATCCGCAATTTCTACACCATATATTGGATCTTCCTTTTCAATTTGAGTTGCCTCAAGCGACGAACGACCGTTCGTCATTTTCACAGTAGCCTAATCCCCTAAGAAATATTGATGATTATATTAATTATTACGGTTCAAAGTCTCATCGTTATTACTATTGTTGTTGTCGGCATTGTTATTGTTGTTATTACGATCAAGAAATATTAACGATTATATTGATTATTACTAATTAAAGACGTATTATAATGTACACTATCATATTTATTATGTACTATGATATTATTTTGCAATTTACCCTAATTATTGTATTATTTCTATTAAAATATTTATTATAAGCATTCATTCGTCAGTGGAACATTGGCCTCCTCGTTCGACCTCGAAAACGTTAACGAGCCGGCACGCGCTCCGGTCTGCCTTCTCAAAATTCGTCCCACTAAGGAATCTATTCGAAAACGCAGGTGACACTTTTAATTTATTGCATTGTTAAAGAAACAAGCCGTGGCCAGTGGTGCCAACTCCTACAGAATGTTCCCCCTAGGAACAACTTCAAATCCCCCTAGATGTCGATGAAAAACCCCTAAAGTTTTCATTGTACACCCTGTGTGAGTACTTGACTTACTTTGCAATCCAATAAAACTCGCGAGTAGACAACCAACCAACGGACACAACCTCAACGTTACAACTGGCAACGTGCAAACGTTGAACCGTAAAAGTAAAAACGGAATTCTCTTGATCAGCAAGTTGTTGGTCGTAATTCGAAATTCGAAATAAAATTTGAAATAAAATACGCAATGAGACAACAAACTAACGGACACAACCTCAACGTGACAGCGTGAAAACGTCGAACAGTAAAAGCAGTAAAAGTGAAAACAGAATTCGTTGGTCTTGACCTGCAAGTTGTTGTTCGTCGTAGTGCAAAATTCAGCCACCAGCGCCACTTGTGTTGCTAGTAGTGAAGTATGGCATTGGTGTAAAACATTTTAAAAAGCAATCGATTATAATTGAGCATAAAGAAAAGTGATCCTTAAATTTAACGTTTAGTTTATAAGAAATATTTATTGCGAATGAAAGATTCTTCGCAGGAATGTGGATTTCGAATATGTAAAATATATTATCGCGCACATAATTTTGACGATCGAACGAATTGACCTATTGCAATTTCCGATCGAATTAATTGAAGATACAGTGTTTTCTTTTTTTCACTTTTTTTCAAGATATACACTTTAATTTCACGCCCTCAAAAAAGTTTCTTAAATAATGTACCCGCTAAAAAATCCCCCTAAAGAATAGCCCTAAATAAATTTACCCCCTAAAAAAACCCTTTCACGTTTTGTTTCCCCCTAAATTTGGGGGCAAAACCCCCAAGTTGGCATCACTGGCCGTGGCACGGGTGCGGAACATTACACACACACACACACACACACACACACACACACACACACACACACCCACACACACACACACACACACACACACACACACATACACACACACACACACACACACACACACACACACACACACATACACAGGGTATCCCCTTATCTCTGCCACCCTCTCTGAAATAACTGGACAGTTATCGACGTCACAAAAAATGTTGCAGACAAAAGTTGTACGGTGTGAAGGGAGCCATGAAATGCAACCAATCTTTTTTATTTCGGTGTTGGCGCTGACGCACAGTGAAGGTCACCTCCACTTTTTTAAATGGAATGGTACTTTTTTCTAAGTCTTAGTCGTCGAAGTCGTTCAAGGTCTAAGGGGGTCTAAGTTGTTTAAGGTCATTCAAGGTCACCTATTAGGTACGCAACTAAGTTCTCGCTGTTTTTTTATGAAAATGCAACTTTATTGTGAAAAAATGGTTACAAATAAATCATTCAAAATATTGCCCATCGCTAGCAACAACTTTTTCCCATCATTCTGGCAGAGCTCGAATACCGTCACGGTAGAAGTGTTCGTCTTTTAAGGCTATCCACGAATCGAGCCATTTTGAGATGTCTTCATACGAGCGGAACTGCTGATTAGCCAGACCATGTGCCATCGAACGGAACAAGTAATAATCGGACGGCGCAATATCTGGGCAATATGGCGGGTGGGGTAGGACTTCCCATTTGAGCGTTTCTAAGTAGGTTTTAACGGGTTTGGCAACGTGAGGCCGAGCATTGTCATGCTGTAAAATCACTTTTTCGTGCCTCTGCTCGTATTGTGGCCGCTTTTCGCGCAGTGCTCGGCTCAATCGCATCAATTACGTTCGATACCGTTCCCCAGTGATGGTTTCGTTCGGTTTCAACAGCTCATAATAAATAACACCACCCTGGTCCCACCAAATACACAGCAAAACCTTCGCAGCGTGAATATTCGGCCGAGCCGACGACGTGGAAGCATGACCGGGCAGTCCCCATGATTTTGTTCTCTTTGGGTTGCTGTAATGAATCCATTTTTCATTACCCGTAACGTTGCGATGAAGAAAACCCTCCCTTTTTTGCCGCTGGAGCAGTTGTTCACAGGCGAAAAAACGACGCTCAACGTCTCTCGGCTTCAAATCATAAGGAACTCAAGTTCCTTGTTTTTTAATCATTGCCAATGCATGCAATCGCTTGGAAATGGCTTGGCGGGTAACTCCTAATGCTGAAGCAAGCTCTTTTTGCGTTTGGCACGGATCCTCATCGAGCAATGCCTCCAATTCAGCGTCTTCGAAGCTTTTTGGCCTTCCTTCACGTGAACGGTCGTCAACATCGAAATCACCGTCTTTGAAGCGACGGAACCAATCACGGCACGTTGTTTCACTTAGAGCAGCATCTCCGTAAACTTTTTGGAGTTGTCAATGCGCTTCAGCCGCCTTTTTCTTCGAATGAAAGAAGAAAAGCAACACTTCCCGCAAATGACGATTATTTGGCACAAAATCAGACATTTTTACACAACCAAAAGTATACGACGCAAAAACAAAATCACTCATGTGTCAAAGCGGTTTGTTTAACATATGTCTAAGCTTGGTTCATGACGTTTTGGTTATGTCACAATCGACCAGCCTTACCAGTGGAGCCATCTCTTGAAAAACAGCGGGAACTTAGTTGCGCACCTAACATTAAAATGAAATACAAAGTTAAATATCTCGGATCACAGCCAAATCACTACCAGATATTTGTATAATCGATACTGACCTTGAATGACCTTGAACGACTTTGACCCCCCAATGCTTTTTATGAGACTTGAGGTGCTCCACAAGATGGTTGAAAAAAATGTACCAATCCATTTAAAAAAGTGGAGGTGACCTTTACCGTGCGTCAGCGCCTTCACCGAAATTTAAAAAAAATGGTCGCACTTGATGGCCCCCTTCACACCGTACCACTTTTGTCTCGAACATTTTTTGGGCCATCGGTAATTACCGAGTTATTTCGGGTGGCAAAGATAAGAGGGACACCCTGTATATATATTATCATATTGTAGACCCATCCTAGAAATTCCTGAGCAATATCGGAGCATCATCGTTAATTTAGAAATCGGATCCGTGAAAGCCTTTCCAGCTGAAAAAGTCGATCTTACGCAACGATGAGACGAGCAATTATATTTCTACGAGGCTGAAACTTTCGTCGCCGACTCTGTGGATCATGAAATGAGCGTAATAATGAAGCGGTGGAGTGTGAACATTGAAGGACATTCTTTTGGGTCTGCTTGAGTCTGTTTGGGTAGTAAGAAGTTTAACATTTGAAGTTTGAAGAAAACAAAAAAATGTTCACCACTTGTAATTAAATTAAGTGTTTGAGAATATGTCGAAGTTTTGAAAAATGTCGAAACCATTTCGTTTTTTTTTTGCTGAACCCTTTTTTTAATAATGAATTTTGCATTTTTTCGACAATTTTTTGACAATTATTTTTGATAATTATTTCTTAATAGATGTTTTTAATAGTTTTTTTTTTACAATTATTTCAACAATTTTGTTCGACTATCGTGGTTAATAATTATTCTTCAACTATTATTATCTAATAATGATTTTTCGACAATTATTTCTACTATTATTTGACAATTATCATTTTTGAACATTGATTTTCAATTTTTTATTTAATGTATTTCAATAACGAGAAAAACGTCACCGGCAATGAAAATATTTGAATACCTATATTCGTATTATAACGAATGAAGCCCAAACAAACGCATAAAAATTCATTTAAATTATAAGAATGAATGAGAAATAGTTTGATCCAACAATTAAATCTTATCAATATTGTAATCCGATTGACCCGTAGATGAGAAACGAAAGGTACAATAAAAAAGATCACCTGCCAATATATTAATGTATATATATTTATATCTTGTGAGTGTGAAATAATGAGAGGAAAAGTGTCACTCAAAAACGTGATTTTCATTTTTCTTTTAATTTTGCATAAATTCGAGCACTTTTTCCAACCGTGTGGCAAGGTCCGAAAAATTGAGAGAAAGCACCGAACTTTTTGTGCATACACTCGGGAATGTCTTTTCCTTAATTGTGTTTGAAGAAGATAGACGTTTCGGAAAAATCGTTATGATCGTTATGATGAAACGGGAGAGGTTGTGAAGTAAGATTTTTTCTTATCGAAAATTCAATAATTCCCGTCTCGCCTAATGCATTAAACTTCGTTATTGCATAAAAATAAATGTGCCTGTTGCGCAAGATTATAATCGGTGTAATATTTTATGCACGTAATGTCAGAGTCATAATCGATTAAGTTGAACATTTAATTGATCTTCGATGTGGCCAGGCTTCCAATAGAAAGTTTTGCCCATTTGATGAGAAAAAAATGTTACCCGAGTTTGTAGAAAATTGCAGAAATAAATAAATGAATAAATACTCCAATGATGCAAGCTGTGAGAAGCAGTGAAGGAACTTGCACAGTCAACTGTGTAAAAATTAGGTTGTCCAAAATTCAGCGAGACGACGCCGGATATAAATTAATACTTCGCCAAGTTGAAAAAATACAAAAAAAAAATTAATTAATATTCGGCGTGTTTTCGAGTATTACAAAATTCCGTTTATTTTTTTTCAGTATCTTTAAGAGTACAATATATTTGAAGGATTTTTGAAAACACTTTTTTCCCGAATTTTCTGAGAGTGTTTATGAGTTTTTCAAAAGCCCATTTGTGTATGTAGAGTATAATTATTTATTAAGAGGATTTATTGAGTTTATTAAGAATATTTTGAGGAATTCCTATTCCAATTTTTTTTATTGAAAAACATTTTCAACAGTATAATATATTAAAGAACATTTTTAAAGGATTTTTCTTTAAGGAGCTATACCAGTGTGACACTTTCAAAAAATCGATTTTTTTTCGCCTCTTTCGACAGTTTATACTTTCTAGAATATCCTGTAGTTAGCAGTTTTTATGGTTAATATGATTTTATCTTGCAAAAATTGATAGTTGAATCTTTAAAAGCGTTTTTCTCGAAATGAGATTTTTCAAATTTGCTGACATTGTAACTCAAAGAGCAATTATCCGATGGACTTGAAATTTAAACTGAGTACTCTTGAATATATTTACTCTACAATGACGTAGGATATTTTTGATTGGATGAAAATTAATGATTTGGCATTGGAAAAAACGACCATTTTACAGTCAAGAAATCAGACTTTTTTCATAACTATGCCATTTTGTTAGGTTTTGATATTTTTTGAAAATCCTACGTCATTGTACAGGAAATACCTTCCAGTTTAACGACATTTTTTCCTTTTTCGGTTTCAGCTACTCAATCGGCCAAAATCATGTCAGCAGTGGAGGAACATTTTTTTTTGCGCCTCCGAAGGCAGCGCATAAGTCGCTTGGATCTCAATATTTTTCTATGAAAAAATTATGTAATATAGGTCAAATATAGCCAAATATATTCTTGATTTTTCGAAACATTTAATTGAGTACTTTTCTTCCAAAAAAATCCCGCAAATCACCCAAATTTTCAGCGTTCACACTGGTATAGCCCCTTGAGAAAAAGATTTTCGAGAGTGTCAGATGGAGAGGGAATTATTTTGAAGAATTGGTATGGAATATATCTTGAAAGGTATATTTTTATATACATTTTTTTTCCACGGTTCCAACGTATTAGTATATGCTTACGTATTTAGGATATACCTAGTTTTACGGTTATCACGTAAATAAATTACTTTTTTGAGGTGAAAATTATCGAGAAAATGGTCAAAAATATAAAAGTTTGATTACAAAGCCTACTTAATTTTTAATTTTATACTTTTTAAATATTTTTATAGGTATATCCTTTCAATAATGTTATATTGAGAAACCGCCCAAAATTTCAGCCAGATCGAACAATAACTTCTGAGCTATAACATGAGCAGTTTTTCAAAAGACGCCTAAAGGACGCCTTATAACGCCGCCATTTTGTTTCGTTTGAAAAAGAAAAAAAAATAACTCTTGAAAGTTGTAATAAGATAATGTCTAAATTTCAAAATAATGCGATTATTTTATCACCTTTAAAAAAATACTTGAAAAATGACTGATTTTCGGGCCTTTAAAGGGATTTTTGCCCCCTTAAGCTACACTATACCTTATTTGTCGAAGGTACGGGCAAACTGTGGGAAACCCGTATCCGTATAGACCACATATTTCTCTGATTCTCTGGTGCACAAACGTTTTACTCAAGTATCTACAGCAAGATCTCAGAAGTATTGGCCTTCCAGACCTTGACCAATGGTATAAAATTTCCATAGGAATTTCCATTTAAGGTAGAACGAGCGCGCTCTTGATTTCTATACACTTTGTTCAAATTTTAACCATACATTGTTCATATCATTATGCATGTTTGAGTGAAATTTCAAAACAGTCGACTATTAAGATCGGGAGATAATGGGTTTTTAAATTGCAACTTTTAACACTGCAGGGTCTGCATTGAAATTTCGACAGAATAATTTTCCGTATTTAAAATAATACTGCAACACAAATTTCTATTTGGAAGTAATTTTTAATCGAACAAGGTTCGATTAAAATTAGTTATGAATTAACCAACACTTTTATTTGTTAACGAAGATAACATAAACAATATAACATATGAATATTTACAATTCACAGCGAAAATTTTGTGATAAAAATTTTAACTTTAGGATCACGATAATGATTTTTTTCTCGTAATATTGAACAATACTGTTCTGCGGTGTTGCCATATGTCTTCTTATTATAGGGGACAAATATTTTTTACGGAGAATTATTCTGTCTTTACTGAACGTTTTTAGCGAAACTGAATAGTAAAGGCAATCCAAACTTTTTTCAATCTTTCCCTAACTAGTTTGCTATCTGAACATGATGTTTTTTTTTCAAAATTTTTAAGGGGTTACCCCTACTTGCGATTTTGAAAAAATCGATTTTTTTATTGCATTTTTTTGAAGTATATGTATCTGAGAATATGTCCTGAAAATTTCAAGTCGATCCGAACAAAATTGACTGAGATATGAGCGTTGAAAGAGAAGAATCCGCGTTGAAAGAGCGTTGAAAGAGAAACTTTAAGGGGGGATTGTATTTCTTTTCGCAAAATTTACCGCTTTTTGGGAATTTTTTTGTGAAGAAAGTATACAACGGAAAACTTGTGAAACTTGACATATAGTTTTATTGATCTGTTTACTACATACAAAAATTTTTTTAAACAATTTCATCAAAAAAATCCGCCTCCCACCCCCCTCGACGCGCGATGGTCCTTTTTTGATGGTGTGCACGATTTCTCAAAAACTATTCAACCGATTGCCTTCAAATTTGGACAGAATGCTCAGCTGACATCCTTTTATCGTTTGATGAAGCAAAAAAGCAATACGTTTAATAGTTTTTTATTTATAACAAAAAATCGATCAATTTTTTTCGAAAAATCGATACTTCAAGTTCAAAACGTCACCAAATCGTCAATTTTTTTTTTCCCCTTCTTCGAACGATAGCTATATGTGTCTAAAGTAAAATGCTTTTTGGGTTTTTGTTGCAGGATGAACGTGAAGGCTGTAATCGTGCACACCATCAAAAAAGGACCATCGCGCGTCGAGGGGGGTGGGAGGCGGATTTTTTGATGAAATTGTTTAAAAATTTTTTTGTATGTAGCAAACAGATCAATAAAACTATATGCCAAGTTTCACAAGTTTTCCGTTGTATACTTTCTTCACAAAAAAATTCCCAAAAAGTGGTAAATTTTGCGAAAAAAAAGACAATCCCCCCTTAAACGCGTTTTTCTCAAAATGGCATTTCTGAAGTCGGTGACCAAGATTACTCGAACACTAATGAACCGATCTTCTTGAAATTTTGCAGGCTTATTTAATACATAAAAATGTAATCTTTAATCGTTCGATTTTTTTCGTTAAAATCGAACCATTAACTTTGACTGTCCGCCATTTTGTGAAACATGAATATTTTTTTAAATCCTTCGATTAAAGACTAGTTTATACTTATATTTGACTAAATCAATCCGCATTTTTTTTTCAGATGATCCACTTCGCCGCAATGTTGGTCACCGCAAACCGTGTATATAAACACATTATTTCATTGACGGCCATTTGCCACTCAACAATGTAATATTTTTCAATAAAAAAATTACTGAAAGTTCTTCAAGATGTGTTCTTTAAGATGGTATATTGATCGATTAAAAAAGTTTTGTGGTTTTTTAAAAAAAAAATCATGAAAAAGGCCTTTTTTTGCGCTACAAGTGGGGGTAACGCCTTAAACACAATAGAATGGTACGACCAATTATGTGACCTGACTTTCGGTCAATGCAGACCCTGCTGTGTTAAAAGTTGAAATTTTAAAAGTCATTCTGACTGTTCTGAAATTTCATTCAAACATGCATGATGATACGATCAATGTTTGGTTAAAATTTTAACACAATCTATAGAAATCACGTGCTCGTTCTACCTTAAGGTTGCTTGAGAGTTTTTTTTAAGCGTTCAATATTTTGAAGGAAATCTTTTTTGAATTTTTTTTTAAGAGAGAAAGAGAGAGAGAGAAGTGTGTATTTAAAAAAATGGTATATTCCTCCCAACCGAGAGGAGAGTATCCATGTTCCAATTCTCCTACTTTTTCAAAAAGAGGATAACTGTTAAAAAAAGAGCGAGAGGGAGAGAAAAGAGGATACGTAAGAGTTAATGTAGGGTATTCTTAGATATTCGACCACTGTGACATATTGTAACGATATCGCTTTAATCGGCTGATATTTGATATCATGGCTATCATGATTTTTTTTTCTCAAAAAGTGCTGCGTCCATTACTATTATCTTTTATATGTTCTATCTTATCGGACTCACAATCTATGCGCATTGCGTCAGGCAAGACGGTCATTGAAATCGTCGCTTTCGCACCTGGAGGAAAATATGAGAAAATTCTCTTTCTCTCTCTCTCTCTCTTTCTCACAGCATGTCTCGGTTCGAATAACACTAATTTTTCGCGTATTTGCAGTTTAATTAGATGCCACTCCACACCTCAATGCGACCATTCCTACGCTGGTTCAGCGAGGTCTGAATATTCCGCAAGGTAAGAAAAAACAATTTTTTAAAAGGATTCCGTAGCCCCTGTGAATCATTGTAATTACCAAGTAGAATTATTACAGTCACTGGGAAATAATTAGATTCAGAGAAAAAAAAAGGAAAAAGATTTTTACATTTAACAGTATATACGTCGATTTTGAAGATTTCTTTCTGATGACATTAATGGGATGACGAAGTCGGAATTTTACGCGCAATTAATACATTTTCTTGCCAAGTTTGAGTTTTTTTTTCATTGAAAAATGTTAGTCATCAATGAAGTTATTATTATTTTAATAAAGTGCTGCCATTACTCTATGGCCAGTCGTGTAGGTCTTTCCGATAAGGTGGCTCATCTGGAGTACAAATAATAAATTTGATTTTAGTATAATGATTCAACTTTCGCATGACCGGATACTCTTTTGAAGTTTTGTAAATTACCAAAATGGCAAGCTGTAGGAAAACAATCCAATTTTTTTTCATTAAAAAAAACTTTAAACATTTGTTTTTAACAAATGGATGAAAATATTAAAAAATTATGCGGTCATACGAGAGAGAATGTTATAAACTATGCTCTGTCCCAATTTAAAGTGAATCCGACAAATAGATTTTGATATGAGATTTATGCCGATTTGTAAAAAATAATTTCGAAAAAAACGCAAAAAGGGGTAAATGGATGAAAATATTGAATAAATCATCCGGTCATACAAGAGAATGTTACAAACTATACTCTGTCCCAATCTGAAGCAAATTCGCCGAATAGATTTTGAGATACGACTTATACCGTTTCATAAAAAATTATTTTGAAAAAAAACGGGTAATTCGCAGCCCTTTTGATATGTGGTAACAAACTGATTTTTCAAAAATCGTCATGACTCGTTCAATGTCCGGAACTTTTGAAAAAACTTTGTTGCAAATTAAAGTTAAGGCCCTAGACTATAAAACTATGCACTAAAAAATATTTTTGAAGTTTCGAACTCATTTAGACCCCTTAAGTTGAAACTCCATACTTACCACGAAAATCAGCCAAAACTGTACATTCCGAAGTCTCAAAGTTCTGTCCTCCCCTATCCGTAACGTTCAAAGGGTAATGGAAAAAGAAAACGAACGAGATCTGTCAAATGAAATGTAACAGTGCGAATGTATTGAAATAAAAATATATAACGAATCGTACAGCGTATATATATATATGTATATATTAGGTCTTTCAGTTCAAGTCTCATACAAGTTCTCTCGTTTAATACCACGAGTCAATTTATCGAGGTACAGCTTAAAGTTTCACAATATCGCGACACTATGACGTCGGTAAAACAAGATTCGAACAAGTTCGTAATATTCACTCGTTCACTCTCGCTCTTAAAATTGTCGCTTTTTTAAAACGCATTTTCTCACGTTCATCGTTGCGACGAATACCGACAAAAGTCTTTTATCGCGTGAGCGCATCTTTGGACATGGGCATCGGTGAAAACTTAAAATTAGAGGTACGTACAGGTTCGCGCTCGGATCGGTGCGGGCGTGGTGGGGGAAGCGCTGCGCCTATCGCGGCGCGGCTCTTCTCAAGGCCAGTCGCGCGGAGTGCGGTGGGAGAAGCGCAGCGCCTATCGCGGCACCGCTAGTCTCAAGGCCAGTTGCGCGAAGCGTCGTGCGCAACCTCGATAAACAGTGAGCTCCGCCCCGTCCCCACCACCGCGGCGCGTAGTGGGGGATGCGCCGGGCCTATCGGAACGTCGCTATGCATAAGATCGGACCTGAAAAGGTCCGTCTCGATTCTGGCCTCACGGATGTCTCTTAAATCGAGATTTTGAGCATAAGTCGTACTATATTCGTATATTATTGGACGCACAGCCGCACGAAGCTCAAATCTTTCTCAGATTTGTTTGTCCATTATTTTTCAATGGCAGCTTGACATTCGCGATAAACACTCCAATAAGATCCTCCCTAAAAATTTAACTTCTTTATTCTTCGATTCGATTTCCATCTTCGATCTGCAATTCCGTATGCCTCGTAATCTATTGCGGTTCTTTATCTTTATTTTGCGAGTACTTATCAAAGTCTGCTAAATCTGTTATCGTTCAGTCGCTCGTCCAAGCTCTTCCATCCATAAAAAAAACGCTCCCTCACACCACGGACTTGATGTGATCGTTGTTCAATCCCGACGTTACAAATGGACAATGCGGTTTAAAGCAAAACTTCTGGGTCGGGATTTTTTCGGCATACCTCTAGGAATGTTCTCGTAAATCAAAAATGAAATTTTTCCATCCGTACGCAGCGATGACAACTCAAATTTCCCCGATTGAATAGCAATTTAAACTGATAGCCTAAGACGATAAATGACCAAATCACATTTGGGCTGCATGCCTTCTACCTTAACGCCATGCAAACGTCTTTTTAACGAGTAAGCATCTTATCACGCGGAGCTTATCATAACAATACTGTATCATGTTTCGTGCACGAAATCTCGACAAGTACATTCTTAGTTATTTACAAGCAGATCTTGAGCCTTGATCTTCAATAGATATGTCTATACATCTGTGTATGTTACAGAACTTCAACGCACAGAATAAAAAATCGCTTCCAATTTA
>OY723386.1:63738420-63791101 GCA_963210295.1 Ophion ellenae
TCATTACGCATTACTTTACATTTTGTGATGAAAAAAAGATGCATTACTCATTACATCGAATTTTGGAATGTAAGAAATTTGCATTACCCATTGAATTAAATCTTGTAATGTAAAAAATTTCCATTTCTCATTACATTACATTTTGTAATTACAATGTAATGAGTAATGGAACTTTTTTACATTACAAAGTCCAATGTAAAGAGTGATGGAAATATTTTACATTACAAAACGTAATGTGATGAGTAATGGAGATTTTTCACATTACTGAATGTAATGTAATGGGTAACAAAATATATTTTCATTACCAATTAAAAAAGTAATGAATAATGCAATACTTTTTCATTACAAATTTCGCAACCCCGGTGATGACCACCGCTTCCAATGCACCCTTGCAATCTGATTCGCGTTGATTGTGTTGTCCTGTTAATCACGTTAGTCTGTATTGATGAACAGGCTCTTAATGAGCTCTCAATAGTTCAATGCTAAGCAAAATCCAGGTAAGTCGTACGGCTTTGTTTACATTGTTCGCAAGTGAAAATCTTATCAACTTGTTTTGAAAAGCAGCGAGAAGTTTGTGATTTCAATAATAAAGTGTGTTCTCTTCGATGAAAAGTACGACAGAAATTCCTCATGTCAGTACAGCATCAAGTTTTACACAAAAATGTGACTGACGTGATTAATAATACAATCGATGCGAATTTTACTCAATCGATTCTAGGCTAAAAAGATTGAAGTTTCTTTTTTATCGATTTTTTTAATACTAACCCTTCGAATGTACACTGGGTCGTTTTGACCCAGTGATTTTTTTCGTGTAAGTACGTACTTTTAACGTATGCCCCACTTTGAACCAATGTTTTGGAATTTAATACTGGGCAGTATTGTATGGCCATATTGTATGGCCCTAAATAAATTTAGGGCCATAAATAAATTTAGGGCCCCAAATAAATTTAGGGCCATATTGTATGGCCCCAAATAAATTTAGGGCCATATTGTATGGCCCCAAATAAATTTAGGGCCATATTGTATGGCCCGAAATAAATTTAGGGCCATACAATATGGATAATTTACTACAAAAAACGACTTTACAAAAAAAAAGAACAAAAAATGCATATTTACCGGAATACAACGATTTGAAAAGCGCCTTGGGTCAGATTGGCCCAAGATGCACCTATAGGTTGGTGCGGGGGTGTGCACTCGCAGGGCTAAATCTCGATCGACCATCTTGAAATTTGCTGCCTGAACTTATTTTTAGTTCCTTGATGAAATTCGGATAAAAGTAGTGGTCTCATTTGGAAAAATGGAGATGACCTTGAAATGTCCAAAGCGCCTTCACGTGTATGAACGTGTAGCCACCAATCGATGACCCCCTTCGAACTATGCAACTTTTGTTGAAAAAGTTTTCTTCCAAGTCTGATGGGTTAGAAAAGATTTCTACTGATAACAGCTGTTGCCTCACCCCGTAAACATGATATCGAAGTTCCCATCGTTGGAACGCAACGAAAATAATTCGTTTCCAATTGCCAATTTTCTTCGGCAGAACAAAGCTACGGAAAACGTTTTTTTGATATTCTCAGTAGAGACCTACAACCTAAATCCATCGGAAATGAGTTTCGATGACAATAAAAATGGAGAAAAGAGGAAAAACAAAAAGTTTCGTTGCGCTCCAACGATGCAAACTTCAACAACGTCTGTAAGTATATAGATGAATGATGATGATCACGATGTTGAAGTTTGCATCGTTTGAAAGCAGATTTCTTTTCCTCCTTCCGTTGTCCCTATATTTTTAGTATTATCCAAAGCCTTTTTTTCCACAAATTGCGGTCGTAAATCTCTAATAAGGATACGTAAAGACGTTCGAGTGATTTTCACAGTCTCAATCGACCGGAGCAAAAAATGTGAGCAACCGGAAGCAATGAATTACCGTTGCATTCCAACGATGCAGATTTCAACGTCGTTATATACGGATAGAAGAGAAAAGGCAACGAAGGAGTTAAGGGGAGGGACACCTTTAGGCGAGGATAAAATTTGCTGATTTTCATCATTTTTTTTAAAGGAAAGATTTCTTCACTATTTTTGAGACTTCGGGTATGTTTTATTACTACTTTTGGCTATTTGATGGTATTTTTTAAAGTGATTAATCTTTAAAAAGGGATGTTTTTTGGATGTAGGGCACAGTCTTCTAAACTGTTAATCTTCAAAAAGATTAATTTTAAAAATTAATTTCAAAAAAGAGTAACTAAAAAAATTAATGTTTCAAAATATTGATTAAAAAATTAACCTTTGAAAAGATTAATTAAAAAATTAATCTTTGAAAAGATTAATTAAAAAATTAATCTTTGAAAAGATTAATTAAAAAATTAATCTTTGAAAAGATTAATTAAAAAATTAATCTTTGAAAAGATTAATCAAAAAACTAATCTTTAAAAATATTGATTAAAAAAACTAATCTTTAAAAAGATTAATTTAAAAAATAAAATTCGAAAAGGGTTTGTTTTTTGGATGTATGGCACGATCTTCTAAACTGCATTTTCAAAACTGCCGTGACGTACAGCTAAAAAAACTAATCCACCGATTCTGATGAAATTTGGTATAAATCTTCCTAACCTTATTGTCGAAAACATGAACCCGAATGTTTTTGAAAATTTTTTAAAGTATTTTTTTTTGCAAAATGAATGCATTTTGTTTTTTAATTAAATATTTTTGTTTCATAGCGCACCATTTCATAGATTTTCAACATTTCTCACTTTTTCTTGGTTCATATTCTGCGTATGAGTGTTAATTAAATAAAAAACTTGGTGAGTTTTTTTTCAGACTATTCCTCCCGAAGCTACGTGTCACGCCGTCTGACAACATTCGCCGCAGCCCGATTAGAAGACCGTGCCATGCCTCTGCCATTATTAAAGATAAATAAAAGTAAACAAATACCACGTAACGGCCAATAGTAGTAATAAAACCCGCCTGAGTCTTAAAAATGGTGAAGCAATCTTTCCTTTTAAACAAAATCATGAAAATCAGAAATGTTTTCCTCGCCTAACAGTATCTCCCCCGTTAACGACGCGACGACAGGAGCCTTCGTCTCTTCAATCTCGTATTACTTTATGGCGCTTCGTGCGGAACATTAAGTTTGCTTAACTAACTGACGTTGTACCACGATTCTTTTTTTTTTTTCTCGTACGACATTTCGTGCCTCGTGTTTCTTCGTCAAAGGAAGAAGGATTACATGCAAAGTATTAGGGACGTTTTTCCAATTAACGAACGCTCTTGCAATGAATACATTCGCAATTAAGGAATTTTCCAATCTTCTCGAGGTGCTTTTTTTCTTTCGATATTTTTGCTGGCAATGATGCATGCAGGTCACACTGACACTTCATTATCATAAAAAATAAAAAAATAAAGGCAATAACGCCGCGAGCAACGCCTCGTGTGTAATTGTTGATAGATTGGATATTTGAAAAGTGATAAGAGTGAAATTGCGCACGTGTATCGTACGACGTATTACGCCGAAAGATTATTTCGACTACGATACTTCCGTGGCAAAACACGTGTGTGTGGGAGTTTTTTTTTATCTGATGATATAAACATTAATATATTATGGAATTAAAATTTACGTATAATATTGTAAACGATAATTTTGTTTGTTGCTTACCAATGTCGTTGTGTGAGTGGCAAAACGTTTATAAACAAATATATAATTATTATATACAGGATAACTCACTAGAAATCAGTCACTCGAAAACACCGATGAATATTGCTCTCAGACGAAAAAGTGCGAGACAAAATTTGAACGGGTTTTCGACGTCTGCATTTTGGCAGCCTTATATTTTTTCAACTGGAGGTATCAAACTTATTTCAAGGTCACTTCTACTTTCTCGTGCTCTACATTTGTGACCAATAAAATAGGGTCCCCCCCACTTTCCCTTTGGAAAAGTGGGGGGGACATCGAAATCAGGTTAATACGTCCATTTAAAACAAAAATCGGAAAAACGTAGACATTGAGGAATCATTTAAGGGGAGGTACCTGAGTAAACGGCGAGAATAACAGGTAAACTTCGGGAATTTTCATCTCAAAAACTAATGTTTCGATTGGATCCGGGTTCTTTTTTATTGGAAAATATGTACATTGAGGTATGTTTAGGAATTTTTGAAAATAAATTCGTTGACTCGAAGCGATTCAAACGCGATTATCTCGAAACATAGTTTTCAAAGTCCGTGCCAGATGTATCTCGAAAACGGCTTGTCCGATTTTGTCCAAATTTGGATACAATATTCTTCGATAGTTTTTCTCGATCGCCACGTAGGATTTTTGTGAAATTTCCATTTTTGACGGAATTGCGACCGTTTTAATTTAACATTCGTTTTTCGTTCGCAATTTCCGACGATTTTGGATTGCATACACATTGCATAAAAAAGTAATGGTTCGATCAAACGAAAAACCCCTACGTGGCGAAGGAGAAAAACTATCGAAGAATATCGTATCCAAATTTGGACAAAATCGGACAAGCCGTTTTCGAGATACATCTGGCACCGACTTCGAAAGCTATGTTTCGAGATAATGGCGTTTAAGGGGGGATTGTCTTTTTTTTTCGCAAAATTTACCGCTTTTTGGGAATTTTTTTGTGAAGAAAGTATACAACGGAAAACTTGTGAAACTTGGCATATAGTTTTATTGATCTGTTTACTACATACAAAAAAATTTTCAAACAATTTCATAAAAAAATCCGCCTCCCACCCCCCTCGACGCGCGATGGTCGTTTTTTGATGGTGTGCACGATTTCTCAAAAACTATTCAACCGATTGCCTTCAAATTTGGACAGAATGCTCAGCTGACATCCTTTTATCGTTTGATGAAGCAAAAAAGCAATACGTTTAATAGTTTTTTATTTATAACAAAAAATCGATCAATTTTTTTCAAAAAATCGATACTTCAAGTTCAAAACGTCACCAAATCGTCAATTTTTTTTTCCCTTCATCGAACGATAGCTATATGTGTCTAATGTAAAATGCTTTTTGGGTTTTTGTTGCAGGATGAACGTGAAGGCTGTAATCGTGCACACCATCAAAAAAGGACCATCGCGCGTCGAGGGGGGTGGGAGGCGGATTTTTTGATGAAATTGTTTAAAAAATTTTTTGTATGTAGTAAACAGATCAATAAAACTATATGCCAAGTTTCACAAGTTTTCCGTTGTATACTTTCTTCACAAAAAAATTCCCAAAAAGCGGTAAATTTTGCGGAAAAAAAAGACAATCCACCCTTAAATCGCTTCCAGTCAACGAATTTATTTGAAAAAATTCCTAAACATACCTCAATGTACATATTTTCCAATAAAAAATACCCGGATCCAATCGAAACATTAGTTTTTGAGATGAAAATTCCCGAAGTTTACCTATTTTTCTCGCCGTTTACTCAGGTACCTCCCTTTAAATTCTGCCTCTGACTTTTTGGTCGAAAATACATTTTTTTGAGGGATTTTCCAGGGACTTACTTCTGGTGGATTAACCTGCACATGATGATATTATGGTACAGTCGAACCTCGATCTAACGAATCTCTAGGGAAGTTCGTTATATCGAGGTTTTTTAAATCGAGATCATGTTGTTTAAAATGTGGTTAAAAAAAATGAGTGATATTAATATAGGGATATTTTTTAAAGAAATGTTCAAATTAGAACCATTTTTACAAGCAATTAGCAATTAGGGCACAATGTATATTATTATGTTGTTGTATAAAGCTTTCGGGGGTCTATCGGAAGGGAATGGAAAAATCTTCGTTATATCGAGGTTCGACTGTGCCAAAATTTGTATATTATTATTTATTTATCGTAAAATCGTTTCGTGTATTATTGGGTGTGTATCACTTGTGTATTATCACGCAAAAAAATAATAGAAAAAAAGATCGGAGAAGGATTAGAAAACCTAAAAAAGAAAATATTGGAGGAAGAAGAAAAAATAAAAAAATCATCGTACAATAGCATGTATAAATATTTGGTGGTGAACGAGGAAAGCCCGTGGAAGTATTGGAAGGAGGAAGGGGTGAAGGGTAGGGACAAAGAATTATGGGCAAGATTAAGGTGTGGAAACGTCTGGAGAGCGGGAAAAAAGGGGGTGAAGGACTGGAGATGCAGGATATGTGAGGAACAAAATGAGACCGTGGAACACCTCATAGTGTGCAGAAAAGCATGGGCTTTAATGCCAAAGGAAACAAGAAAAGAAGCTGAGCAGTGGATGAGATCGCGATAAAAGGAGAAATCATTAATATGTTAGGCGGAAAAATAAATGTTGGAATCTGCCGGTATTTTAGAGAAATAGAGGTATTGTGCGCAAAAAAGAGTAAGGAGGAGGACGGAGGCGTTAGTGATAAGTAGTAGAGGTAAAAAGAAAGAGAAGTGCAGGTGCAGGATGGAATTGTAGGCTTAAGTTAGAAATAAGGAACAATATGTAAGGAAATAGTTTGTAAAAAACTTGTATTCCAAGTTATGCAAATAAAACTCTATATATATATATATATATATATATATATATATATATATATATATATATATATATATATATATATATATATCACGCAAAAAAAACGAATCTTTGTTCCCTTTTTTTCGACAGTAAAAAAGGTGAATGAAATATTTCAAAAATCTCGCGCAGTGAGGCCTGTTGCTCAACCGAAACAGTTGGCACAATCAATTTGTGAATAATTGCCCGACTTATTCGTGGAAATCGTCATTTTTCACGTGTTCAAATAAAAACGAATAGTTAGTGGATGTGTTGAAGAATAACTATCGCGTGGTCGGTCTCTTCGGCAGAACGAAACAAATATTTGTCCTTGTGGCAAGAACCGGAACGCTACAAGTCTCCGGTTCTAAATTCCCAAATTCGATGAACAAATGTTTGTTTGTTTGGGTTATATTCGTCGATTTTTCCGATACAAAACGCGTAATTATATTCTTCATTAGAGACGCGAAAAAGATTTCACGCTGAAATTAGAAAAATACTCACTTCCGAGAATTTTATTTTCGTCGTTAACTTTTTTGCTCCGGTCCCGAAAAAAAAACTTTTTGCATCACTCTAACGTGTGTCGTGTGTTTTTATAAATTATACATAATAGTTTACGCAATGATTGAGTTTTTTTGTTGATGATATTGAAGTTGCCATCGTTGGAACGCAACGAAAGTTTCGTAGCTCAATGTTTTTTCGCAAATTCAGGCCTCCAAAGTAGCTTAAACTTTTTTCAGAATACTCAGTAGAGATCATCAGTTTAACTATGTAAAAACATTTTTTGGATACTGATGAAAATGGGACAATAAACAAATGAAAATGAATTTTCGTTCCATTCCAACGATTCGAGCTTCATCATTTTTTCTGTTGCCTATAAAACTTATTATTTCGACACCCAGCAGTTTTGCCCGGGATTACCGTAAGCTCGTCATCTCCCGAGTCGGGTGCCTCAAGGCGGAGTGGAAGCTCCTGTGATCTACGAGTGCGAGAGAGACGGCAGAAATTTTCGAACAAACGTTTCTCAGAGGCGAATTGTCCTTAAGGGAGGTTTCTACTTTGTTGGGACAAACGAAATTTTGATTTTTAAGACAAGGAAGATTTACTCTTCCTTTTCATTTTATTCGCACGTAAAATTCAGTTCAACATTGCGCGAGTTTGCGCGAGTGCTCCTACACGCCCTAGATGAGCAATTGTTATGAAATATGGCAGGCACGTGTCCAACAAACGTCTTCATTAGCTGAACAAGAATTATCCAAAAATATTCAAGTTTTTATTTTACGAACAAAAAACCATAAAATTTGTTGGTAAAAATCTAGTTCCCCTTCGACCGCTCACTATTTCTTTACTTTTCAATTTTTCTTCATTCTAGTTCGACTTATACACAATATTGTACAGAGTAAAAATATGTTCGATTTTTTGCTTCACATCACCCGGTCAGGACTTAAGAATGTCATATTTACTGTACATAGTTTAGCCAAACTTTCGAAAATATTATCACGTTCAATAAAGACCGCATAGTAAACATACCAAATTTCCACATTGCATATTTAATATTCTACGCATAAAAACTTGGTGAAAAATCGAACAATTTTTTGGCCCAGAAAGGTAGAAACCTCCCGCAAGGCAAGAGAAAACCGTCAAGCTCTGCGTCATTCAATTCTCCGGAGCCTGAGACTCTTTTTCCCCCTAAAACCATAATAATCCATGAGAGAACTCGGCCCGAAAATTAGTGAGGTTATGTTGGCCTCGTGCGTGCCCACGGTCTTATATACGGGTCTTGAAACGAAGGCGAATTTCAGTGCTGGGGCTAGGCACGTTTAGTGTCCAGGGCGCTGCTGTCGCGGGGTGTCCTTCCCCTGCCGCCTCCATGATTGTCAAACATAACCTATAACCTAACATAACCAATACTTCACCGTAAAAAACGTGTTCGCGTGTTACGACTACCGAAATCACTCGGATAAAACATATCGAAAGATCAAAAATGATTTCTTCCAGATTGAAAACACTCACGAGCTTTTAAAAGAAAAAAATTCGCTGAGTGGCGATCGAACGCAAAATCCAAATAGTTTTGGTTAGGTTAGGTAATAAATATCGTTCATATTTATCGAGTTCGCTTGGATTTTGATTTTTTTTTTCATGGTTTAGAGGCGAATGGCGATTACCATTATTGTAGAAGGTTTTGATAAACTTTTAAAACATTGTCTTTCGTATCAAACATATACAAAATTACGATTAATATATATGATTAGGGTCCACCGCGCATGCGCCACGTTCGGCCGAGACGAAATTGCTGTATCCCCTCTCCGTCGCACACGACACCCCGACACTACGTGCGACCCTTGCGGCGTAAATCGGAACTTACGAATCTTGGACACTAAGCGGGCGCACCCCCACCACTGTCGTTCCAAGACCTGTACGCGTGTCCTAAACGCGGGAAAGTATGCAAAGTCACACGCTGCTCACCGTTCCGCAAGTTTTTCTCACTCGTGGCAAATTCAAAGCGTCGAGAGCATTGTCGCGGCGCATGCAACGTACACACACGTTAGAAGTGTTGTGTCTTTCTCACGTATTGTCGCGCAGCGTCGAAACGTGCGAGGTCAAAAAAAAAATGCAAAGAGCCTCTTCTGACCGTGAATTCCAATTCCGATCAGTCACTGGATCGATTCAGGATTGTCATTTTCATCATCGCTCGCCTCGTTATCGGGTTCATTGGCACTTGGAGGTGCCATCGAGAAGTTTCTTCCAAAGATCGAATTGTTCCTTGTACTTGACCATGTGTATGCTGATGGCACGTTGAACGTTGCAGGCCGTGTGGGCGATTCTCGTGTTGTAAAATTCATTGGCGTGAATCCTTCGTACGCCGAGTTTCTGGGCGACGATGCCGGTCACGAAGACGTCCTCGAGTTTGAGATAGGTGTGCTCGAGTGCGGCGGTGAAGAGTTTGTCGACTACGTCGCGGGAGAGAAGATAGGCCGGCCCGGTCGTGAAGTCCGGAAAGTGAGCGGGTTTGTATTGATAAAGGGGAACGTAATACTTGCTTTTCTTGTTCCTGAATGGCTTCCATTTTCTGGCCAATCGGCCGAATACGACGTTTCGCTCGTTCTCGCGGCGCTGAACGAACGCGAGCAAACGCGGCACGTTTATGAACATGTCGTCGTCGGTTTTGAGGACAAATTTTGCGCGGGCGCAGTGATTTCTTATCCACTCGAGGCTCGAGATGGTTTTTAAGGTTAGATTCGAGTAGGAATCGACGAAACGACCGCGCACTATGTCCCCGTAAAGATCCTCCTCGAGGTGCAGCAATTTGTCGAGTTTGGTGTCGTTAGTCGTGCCGAGAACGAAAATTATCGCGACGTCTTTTCGTTGGTCGTAATGACCCCAGGTCTGTCGAACGGCTTTTCGGGCCTCGACGTGACTAGGGGCCGAGGCTACGACGATCGCCAGACTCAGATTCGCACCGTTCGATGGACACTTGCCCGACGCCGTGACGTCGTGACCCTCGCGATACATCGCACCGGCGGAGTCCGGTGGATATGTGTACGACCTGGTGGTCGTGGACGGCGTCGTTGTTGACGTCGACGTCGTTGTCGTCTCCTTGCTCGCGTTCGTCATCTTGGCGATTACGTCCGGGTTCAGCGTCTCGTTGATGACGTTGACACCTTGAGGACTCGACGACATCGAAGATGTTTGGACAATCGAGCTGGATGGCGCCACTGGCTGACTCGTACTCTCGTTCCCACCGCGCTGAAGGCTCCGCGTGGACGAATCCTGGCTCACGATCCTCGACGATCCTGTCACAGGACACTCCGCTGTCCCATTGAGCGAAACGTTCTGCGCTTCTGCCGTTTCCACGCGACCTGCAATTTCGAGGATATTTTGGCTCGTGGACGTAGCAGACTTTTGGGCCCGGGCATGAAATTCCGGACGGTGAATGATCAGAACGCTCGAAACTCCGAAAGAATTTTACATGATAGACCGAAGACTGCGAAAATCTGAACATCGTCTAAATAATTCGGCTATGGAAGTTTCAAAAGTTTCAAAATTTGCAATAAATCGACGAATTATTTCGAGAATTTTTGTTTCATCGAGAAGTGATTTTACGTCGATTTTGAAATTTGTCTAGACAATGTTATACGTTCTACATCATTTACAGTCAACTCTGTAGACTTTCGCTGGGTAATCTTGACGAACCTTGTAATTTCGGAACATTAAAGTTCGGAATTTCAACCCGGCCCTCATGTCAAGATCGTGCCAGCGAAAGTGTACAGAGTTGACTGTAAATGATGTAGAGCGTATAACATTGTCTAGACAAATTCCATAATTGACGCAAAATCAGTTCTTGATGAATAAAAATTCTTGAAGTAATTCGTCGATTTATTGCAAATTTTGATGATATTGAGGTTCGCATCGTTGGGCTGCAACGAAAATAATTTTTTTTTCATACTGCCTTGTTCTTCTCTGGCACATTCAGGCTACGAAAATCACTGAAACATTCTTGAGGATCCTTGTTAGAAATCTGTAAGCAAGACCCGCGAAAAAGATTTTATAGAATAATAATAATAAAGAATGGGGAAAGATCAACAAGAATTTTCGTGGCATTTCAACGATGCAAACTTCAACGCCATCAATTTTTAAAATTTTGAAACTTCCATAGCCGAATTATTTTGACGGTGTTAAGATTTTCGGAGTTTTGGTCTTTCGTGTAAAATTCTTTCGGAGTTTTGATCTTTCGGGGTACTATTCTTTCGGAGTTTTGAGCGTTCTGACCATTCAAAGTTCGGAATTTCAACCCGGCGCCATCTTGAATTTCGGAACATTAAAATTCGCAATTGTAACCGTCGGAACATTCAAAGTTCGGAATTTCAACTTGGCCTAACTTTTCTTCACTATGGCGGATGAAGGCAGATCGCACGTAAAATTACATACATTAAGGGGCTATACCAGTGTAAACGCTGAAAATTTTGGTGATTTTCGGCATTTTTTTGGAAGAAAAGTACTCAATTAAATGTTTCGGAAAATTAAGAATATATTTGGCTATATTTGACCTATATTACATGATTTTTTCATAGAAAAATATTGAGATCCAAGCGACTTATGCGCTGCCTTCGGAGGCGCCAAAAAAAAGCTCCTCCACTGCTGACATGATTCCAGCCGATTGAGTAGCTGAAACCGAAAAAGGAAAAAATGTCGTTGAACTGGAAGGTATTTCCTGTACAATGACGTAGGATTTTCGAAAAATATCAAAATCTGACAAAACGGCGTAGTTAAGAAAAAAAGTCTGTTTTCTTGCCTATAAAATGGTCGTTTTTTCAATGCCAAATCGTCAATTTTCATCCAATCAAAAATATCCTACGTTATTGTAGAGTAAATATATTCAAGAGTACTCAGTTCACATTTCAAGTCAATCGGATAATTGCTCTTCAAGTTACGATGTCAGCAGATTTGAAAAATCTCATTTCGAGAAAAACGCGTTTAAAGATTTAACTATCGATTTTTGCAAGATAAAATGATTAGAGATACTGCCTTGAAATTTTTAGAGGATATTCTTGAAAGTATCAACTGTCGAAACAGGCAACAAAAAAAATCGATTTTATGAAAGTGTCGCACTGGTATAGTGCGACACTTAAACTATTAAACTATTTTTTATCTGTGGTGGTTGGTGGTGAAGAAATTCGAAAAATTTGTAAAGACTCAGTATAGTCTAGACAATAACATATATATTTTTAAATTTAATCTTGGATTGTGGATGACGCTCCAACCTACTTAAGGGATAACACCACTTTAAGATTTTGGCTTAAAAAATACTTTGGGGTCATAAAAACAATATGCACCCGGTCTTGTAGCGATTTTTTTTTAACGTTCAATTATCAATTTTGCCGCAGCGCCTAGAACTTTTTTCAGGCGCCTCGTGCAACTTTGATCGCGTTTTTCTCGAAACCACTTTTTTCAAACTGGGAGGACGGATTACTCGAACATCTTTGCATGGATCGATTTGAAATTTTGATAGTAGCATCACAATTACATTCTCTATGGGAATAAGTAGCCGTTTTTTGAATTAAATGTAAACTTTTTTTTATAAACAATTTACTGCTTATTTTTTGGGCAAAAAATCGTTTTTTTTTTCGAAGTGGGCCATTTGTTCAAAATTTGATCGAAAAAAAATCCCTACTTAGTGCCATAGCTAATACTGTATAGATTATAATTTTTTCGGTTTTTGTTCCAGGTCTTATACTTTACGAGAAAACCGTCCTCCCGTGAAGCTATTTGTAAAAAAAACACGTTTTTCAAGACGGGCTCTGGCGCCGCCATTTTGTATGAAAATTATAATAAATTGTTTTTTAAATATTTTAACATGTGTTAAATGAACCCTCTGAAAAAAATCCTATTCCTTTTTTCATACTCCCAAAAGAAATTGTCAAAGTTAGGCCTTATTTTCTGCCGCTAGAGTGGTATTGTCCCTTAAAAGGAGGTACGGTGATTGGAGCGAGTTCAAGATAAAAGCCCGATTTTTTTTAATAGCATTGTCGAGACCTTCGTTCATGCGTATGCGGAGTTTCCACGAGATTTACCGTACACTTTCCGAGTTATTAATTGTTAAAGTTGGTGAATTAGTCACACGTAGACGACAAAATGTGCCTGCCTCTCAAATATCGATTTTTTTGTGCTACTTGGAGCCAAGAAACACGTAAAAAAACTGATGGTTGCGTTCGTTGAATCTTTGTGATCGGTAAGGCACCTTGAGTTGGAAAGCTCACCGCAGAAATAAGCATTAAATTTAGAAATAAAGCCGCAAAAACCGAAGTTTTCGGAGAGCGAGACTTCCCGTGACGTAACAGCAGCCATCTTGCTCGACGTGTGGCAACGCCGGATACCCGCGCAAATTTGATTCGTCTATCGGATATTTTCAACGCGAATGAAAAATATTATTGTGCGAAGCCGTACACATTTTTTAATGAATTATAAAGGGCCTTTCGTCGATATTTACTTGAAGTTCTTTTACGTAGAGCAAAGGCATCTCAATTTTTCTGGCGACATGTACATATACAACGCATCTATATATAAATTCAGCATGGGAGAACCGTCATATAAAATAAACGTTCCTTTTTATACCTGCAAATATTGTGAAAATTGGGAAAGGGAAAAATAACATAACAATCGATGAAATATGTTTTGACTTTGGACATATTGGACATTGGACATTGAGGTTAACTTCAACGCGACGTTTTTCGTTTGCAATCGCAATATTATCTTTTCTTTTTCTAATTCTTGTCCGTCAGAATCTACATTTGTCTCTAAACTGGACTTCAGGTACAATCCCGTTACTCTTTTGATAAACTTCCACAGTATTTTCATTCTCCATGTTAACCGGCTACAAAAAATAATAAGCCGGGCGCGTGGAACCGATGACAGCCACCGAAAATGCGACGATGCTAAACTTCAACGATATGGCGTACTACTGAAGTCGAGTAGTAGATCATTAAGATTGTTTCCATATTATAAAAATAATAGGAAACTCGAAATTCAATACTTAAAAAATATTTCTCGAAAAATAGGCCATATACATATATGTAAAACGTGGCGGTATTGCGGCGTGAAATAGACTCTAAGTTTACTAGCATGGTCATCACCGTACCTCTTAAGTTATAGCATTAGGACCTTTGGTCATGGTTCCAACGGTGTGATTTGGAAACTCGGTCTCTTGGAGCTCATGACTTTGTTCTAAAAATATGCTGTTGAAGTTTGCATCGGTGGAATGCACCGCAGATCTTTGTTAAATTGACTCATTTTGATTATTACGCGAAATCTTTATTTGCGGATTTAGAAAAAATGCTGGGCACGTTTTTGCGGGCATAATTTGTACGTGACTTTTGCCCCACTGCATTTCCGAGACGTATCTTATCGGAAGTCGCACAAAAAATGTATTGCGAGGAACTTGCTTTCTGTAGAATTAAACAAGCACGCTTTGCTCGGTATAAGAAAACTCGTTTGCGATACAGTTTGCGATACTGTGCCGTGTTGAGAATTCTTCGGGAATTGATTTCCGGGCGGTATCTTTTGAGAAGTTTGATACCAAGGCTGATTGTGACAAAATCACTTCCCCTGTAGATTTACGACGTGAAAGCTGGTTGGCATCATTGGAATGCAACGAAACGCCTTCATTTTTTCATTTCTTTATTTTTATTAATATTTAAACTGTTTTCCTGCAATTTTAAGGGATCCCTGATGAGAATCTTCGAAAATATTTCAGTGATATTCGTAGCCTTAATGTGTCGGGAAAAGATTGGGCAATGCAAAAAAAACATTCGTTGCGTTCCAATTATGCAAATTTCAGTGCCATAGATTTACGACGCTGAATTTTGATGAGGTTGATGAGCATTGCTTAAATGCAACGAAAATCTATATTTCTGAATTCCGTTAAGGGGCCTTCTCACTTTTTACGCTAAAAAGGCTTTCTTCACGAATTTTTTTGATAGGTCTATATTATAGATATTGATTTGAAAGTTGTTAGGGATCATTCGAAACAATAAAAACAAACGCTTTTAAATTCAGTATGTTAATGGCAGTAGCGCATATCAAACGATTTTTGATATATGCAAAAATAACAAAATGGCGGACATTAAAAAAAAGGTGTTTTTCACCGTTTTTGGCAAAAAAAATAGTAAATATCAAAATTTTGAAAATCCTTGATACGCGCTACAGCTATGGTTGTAAAGAATATGTGATTAAAATTTCATAAGGATCGGTTCAATAGTTTCGAAGATTTTATCAACAAGCCGTAGAAAAACGTTGTTTCGAGAAAAACGCGTTTAAGGGGCTATACCAGTGTGAAGGCTGAAAATTTAGGTGATTTTCGCGAATTTTTTGGAAAACAAAGTACGGAATAAAATGTTTCGAAAAATTAAGGGTCCAGTCCACCTTGAAAATCTCAAAAAAATCGAAAGCAAGCAAGACTTGAAGCAATCGACGATGATGAGCAATCAGAAGGGATTTTGTACGGTGCAGGAATTGCCAATTGAGTTTAGGTAAGAGTTTTTCATAGTATAAACTTCAAACGCGTTTTTCTCGAAACAACGTTTTCAAAATCTAGCTCCATCGTATCTCTAAAACTAATAAACCGATTCTCTTGAAATTTGACCACATATTGTGAACATGATTCGCAACAAGATGACCCTCGATGGTTTTAAAATTTTGATTTTTACTCTTTTTTTGCGAAAAACTGCGAAAAAAACGCGTTTTAAAAAACTTTTTTCGTTTTTAATCTGGCATTTTTTCATTTTTTGATAAAACTTTATATCCGAGCGTCATTTCGTAGCTGGTGTTATACTGAATCTACTGGACTTTGATTTTTTTGTTTCGAACAAGCCGTTGCCGAATTGTGATCGAGCTACCTAGCCCACCTATTTTTAAGGCGTTTTGTTAAACTATAGTTTTTGCACTTAAAAATTAATAAAAACGAATTAAATTTTTTTAAAAAGTATTTCAAGACTTTATTTTTTAAGCCCAACAACTTTTATATTCATATGTTTTATGAAATCCTCAAAAAAAAATCGCGAAAATAGCCTTTTTTCATGGCTCCAAAGTGGACTGGCCCCTTACGGCGGTCCTCTAGTTTCTCGGGTCGAAAAAATCGATTTTTTTTCTCCATAAATCACATCTACAACATGTGTAGAAAATGTGTGCCAAAGGATTTTTCGATATTCGAAGTGGTTCACAAGTTACGGCCCTGGAACGGAGCAGGTATACGGAGCGCGCGCCGGGAGCGCGAACTTTCAAACGCGTTTTTCTCGAAACACCATTTTTCGAAACGGTGACTACGATATTTCAGAAACTACTGCACCGATCTTGTTCAAATTTATACAGCATCTTTAATATGTTATAAGCCAGCGATTGAACTAGGATTATCATGATTGCTTCGATAGTTTTTTTTGTACGAGCGAAAAACTTAAGAAAAAATGAGTAAAAAATAGAATGTAATTTTCAAAAGTGTATAAAAAAGTCAATTTTTGTAATTTAGAATTCACTCTAGTTCAATCGCTAGTCTTAAATATGAAGATTAAAATGCCGTTTGGTTTTTTTATTTCAGATAAGCAGAACAGCCGCAATCTTGGTTACCGTCAAGCACCTCTTTTACTTGATGTCTTCCTGTCAGCCACTATAACCTTTATTCTATTATATATTTTGACTTAAAAAAATTTGTAAAGCTTATTTAAATGTTAATAAAGATTATGCAAAAACAATGAGATTGATTATTTCGATGCTTTGCCCGTAAAAAATTATTGAAAAATCCGTAAAAAAACAGCCGAGAAACTAGAGGACCGCGTTAAGAATATATTTGGCTATATTTGACCTATATTACATATTTTTTTCATAGAAAAATATTGAGATTCAAGCGACTTTCATGCTGCCTTCGAAGGCGCCAAAAAAAGTCCCTCCACTGCGAACATGATTCCGGCCGATTGAGTAGCTGAAACCGAAAAATGAAAAAATGTCGAACTGGAAGGTTTTTCCTGTACAATGACGTAGGATTTTCGAAAAATATCAAAATCTAACAAAATGTGTTGATGTCAATCGAATAATTGCTCTTTGAGTTACAATGTCAGCAAATTTGAAAAATCTCATTTCGATAAAAACGCGTTTAAAGATTTATCTATCGATTTTTGCGAGATAAAATGATTAGAGATACGGCCTTGACATTTTTACAAGATATTCTTGAAAGTATACACTGTCAAGAAAGGCAAAAAATCGATTTTTTGAAAGTGTCACACTGGTATAGCCCCTTAAAGTTCGTTTGGGTTACATAAATACATAAGATTTTTCTAAATGTGTTTCGAAAGTGTATCTATTAAGTGTAACAACTTTTATATCAATATCTATGAAATAAACCTATAAAAAAATCATGAAAATAGCCTTTTTTAACATCTAAAGTAAGAAGACCCCTTAATTTTCTTTGGCAGATTTTGCCTACACAAATTCTTTAATCATCGTTTAAGATATTCTTTTAGCGATCTACAATGTGAATCTATTAAAATAAAGATCTTTTGTAATAATAAAAATGTGGAAAATAAACGTTAAATAGAACTATCGTTGCGTTCCAACGATGCAAATTTCATTACCATGAAGTTTGCACGGTTGGAGTGCAACGATCTTTTTTCTTAATTATTCATTCATCGATTTTTATCATTATCGAAAGCCTTTCTTTTGCGAATTGAGATTGTTAATCTCTAATAGGAATACGTAAAAACGTTTGAGTGATTTTCACAGCCTGAATGGGGCAAGTAAAATTTGTGCAATTGGAAAAAATTAAGGTTGCGTTCCAACGATGCAAACTTCAAGATCATGGAGATTTTTGAAAGAAGATTTCGTGGCGCCGGGTTGAAATTCCGAACTTTGAATGCTCCGACGGTTTGAAACTCCGAATTTTAATATTTCGAAATTCAAGATGGGGCTGGGTTGAAATTCCGAACTTCGAACGATCAGAACGCTCAAAACTCCGAAAGAATACTACCCCGAAAGATCATAACTCCGAAAGAATTTTACATGAAAGACCAAAACGCCGAAAATCTTAACACTGTCAAAATAATTCGGCTACGGAAGTTTTTAAAGTTTCAAAATTTTCAATGAATCGACGAATTGTTTAAAGATTTTTTTTAAAGAAGTGATTTTGCGTCAATTTAAAAATTTGTCTAGACAATGTTATACGTTCTACATAATTTACAGTCAACGGTGTAGACTTTCGCTGGCATGATCTTAAGGGGCTATACCAGTGTGACACTCAAAAAATCGATTTTTTTTGCCTTTTTCGACAGTTTATACTTTCAAGATATCCTGTGAAAATTTCAAGGCCGTATCTCTAATCGTTTTATCTTGCAAAAATCGATAGTTAAATCTTTAAACGCGTTTTTTTCGAAATGAGATTTTTCAAATTTGCTGACATTGTAACTCGACGAGCAACTATCCGATTGTCTTAAAATTTGAACTGAGTACTCTTGAATATATTTACTCTACAATGACGTAGGACATTTTTGATTGGATGAAAATTGACGATTTGAAACTATAAGTTTCGCAAAGCTCATGCCAGCGAAAGGTTACACAGTTGACTGTAAATGGTGTAGAACGGTGCGAGTAGCGATAGAAAAAGGATACCAATATTATTTTTATACGACATAATTTTCAGAAATAGTATGAAGAAGATCAACGCTTTATTAGAATGACCAGTAATACGATGTACAAAACAACGAATATGTAATATTAAACATGCCAGAAACTTGCGATTTTTTTATTATAGAAAACGAACTATACCAGAAAGTTTAAATATAATTAAAGCTAATAAGAGATTCGTCAGGTGCACGAAAGATTTAGATTCCGGAAATTATAGCTTTGGACCTCCAGTTTGCGAAAACTGAAGTTTAGATAGTATAAGATTCCGATACAGAACGTTCAGAACGTTAAAAATCCCGAAAATTCACGCATACAGCAGATAGCAAGTGCAGCCGAGCGCGGCTAGATGGCAGCACCACTACCACCGTAACGCATGGTGACGGTGTTCAGATTTTCGGACTTGTGATCCTTCGGGTAACATTCTTTCGGGGTTTTGATCTTTCGGGGTAGTATTCTTTCGGAGTTTTGATCTTTCGTGGTAGTATGTTTTCAGAGTGTTATCGTCCTTTACATTTTATTGTGAATATATAATGTAAGGATGTTTAGCTATCCATGGTTTTTATTGATATTCTTATTTTCGGAACTTTTCCCAGTACAAACCTTGGCCATTCAGGAACCCGAAGTTCTAATACTACAGTTTTTCGGAACTATGAACTTTTTAAACACGAGAAGTTGATACTTGTTTGTTCAGGTCGACACTTTATCAGTCGGTCCCATGGTCATTTTCATTTAATTCCTTACTGTACTATTATTTTCGGTTATATGATAATTCTGTATACAAAATTTTGGAATTATAAATTTCTAGAAGTATTGAGTAGTAGCTAATAAGTTTGGAATTTTGAGCCTTCTGGTCATTCAAAGTTCGGAATTTCAACCCCGCCCCTGACGTTAAATCACTTGTTCATTAAAAAAAATTCTTGAAACAATTCGCCGATTTATTGAAAATTTTGAAACTTTTAAAACTTCCATAGCCGAATTATTTTGACGGTGTTCAGACTTTCGGAGTTTTGGTCTTTCGCGTAAAATTCTTTCGGACTTTTGATCTTTTGGGGTAGTATTCTTTCGGAGTTTTCAGCGTTCTGATCATTCAAAGTTCGGAATTTCAACCCGGTCCCGGTTTCGTTGGTGGTTTGAAGAAAACACGGCTTTTGATAGAGATCAATGGAAGAATTCAGGCAGATAAGGATTGAAGCTGATAAAGCAATTCCTCGTGAACAATTTGCTGGAGAGCTTTACCGCGTCGAAGTATGCATTGTTGATTTCTTGACAAGATTCTGACTTTCTGATTGACAAGATTTCTTCGAATATTTTGATTAACGCATTTTGATTATCACACAAAATCTTTATTTGCAGATTTAGATTGTACGTTTTCGAAAAAGCGTCTTAAAAAATGCTGGAGATATTTTTATAGGCAGACTCTGCCAAGAGAAATTTATTACGCTAAAGTTTGCATCGTTGGAATGCAGCAACGGTTTTTTCGAATATTTTTATTAACTCACTTTGATCACACAAAATCTTCATTTGCAGATTTTGATTATACGTCTTTGAGCAAGCATCTTAAAAAATGTGGGGGTATTTGGTGGAGGCTCTGCCAAGAGAAATTTATGAGGTTGAACTTTGCATCGTTGGAATGCAATAAAAATTAAATCTTCTGAATTCCGTCAATTTCTTCCAGCAGATTCTACAAAAAATACTCAACGATTTTTAAAGATACTTGTTTGGCAATCTGCAATATAAATTCACGATAAAAAAGATCTATAATAATGAAAATGAGGAGAATAAAATGTAAAAAAAGCTTTCTTTGCGTTCCAAGGATGCAAGCTTCAACTGCATAGAAATTCAAAGAATTCAGAACAATTGATTTTCATTGCATTCCAAAAATACACACGTCAATCTTATCTAAAACTCATACGTAGGGCTACGTTATCTTTCCACATCTTTTTTCTAGTGCCCAGATCGATCCGAAAAAATTATTTGCCCTGAATACTTAAATTCAATTTCCTCGTACATGGATCGTACGGAGCGTGTATGGATGACATATTTCTTATATATCGATCGGATATTCGTAGTACATGCATTTTTTCCGCTATTATTAACTCTTACTTGCCACACTTTTGTAGAATACACATCATCAATATATTTTCGCATAAGAAAAAAATTAAATTATTCAAATAAATTTTTTTTTTTACAATATACCACATTTTTAAAACGGAATCAAAAGTATAAAATAATTTCTCCTAGCCTCATACAGATTTATAACCCCATACAGATTGTCCTGAAAATTTGTGATTGTGAATTTTTAATAACTATGAAAATACTTGCAAGGTTAAAACACACAACAGTTCATATCCATTACCGTGCAATAAAATTTCTATTGACTCAGGTGAACTATTCATGCATCAATTATCTATTGCACGCGCCCCACGTTTTTTGTTTTAAATCTTGCAAGTATTTTCATAGTTATCAAGGGGTTAGGCCACAGTAACGAGTATAAAATCATGTGCGAATTTAACCAGTTTTTTCGCATGTAAAAGTAATTCGCTCATAAAATTAATTACACATTTACATAGCATGAATATCAAGCTGTTAGAAAATATATATATATATTATTTTCGATGTACAAAATCGCCGACTACTAATATTTTCTTTTGTCATATTTTTTTAGGCGCTCCGCGGCGTGACATTTGGCATCCACAATTTTTTCACCAAGAACGAAAAAAAAAATTTCGTCAGTCTACATTAGAATACCTAGAGAAGTACGTACGGAATTTAACAAATATTGTTTTATTAAAAAGTTGTAGGTATTTCAACTTAAGGAATGAATTTTCAGCGAAAAATTTCGTTATAACTGCTCGTAAACTGCTCATAAAATGAATAGTTTTATATTAACCCTTCGAGTGCACACTTGATTGTAAGCACGTATTTTTCAACGTATGCCCGACTTTTTGAACGAATGTTTTGGCATTGAATTTTCGTTTTCGTCAAAAAATAAATCTAGGGCCATAAAATATGGACAATTCACTACAAAAAACGTCTCTGCAAAAAAAGACAAAAAATGCATATTTACCGGAATACAACGATTTGGAAATCGCCTTGGGTCAGATTGACCCACCATGCACTTATAGGTTGGCGGCGGACGTGTGCACTCGAAGGGTTAATCAGAAATTCCGTACGTACTTCTCTGCGAAGTGCAATTAGGAACAAAACTTTTAAATTTGAAGTAAATCGAGTGAAAATTGTTGAAGTTATTTGTCACGCCAATTGGAAAAAACCTGTTTCGAGAAGCTTCGAGTAGTCGGCCATTTTGTACATCGAAAAAAAATATATATATATTTTCTAACAGCTTGATATTCATAATGAATAGATGTGTAATTAATTTTATGAGTGAATCACTTTTTCATACGAAAATAAATTGTTAAATTCGTACGTGATTTTATACCCGTTAGTGTGGCCTAACCCCTTAAAAACTCACATTCACTAATTTTCAAGACAATCTGTACGGGGTTATAAATCTGTATGGGGCTGGGGGAAATTATTTTATACTTTTTAGTCCGTTTAAAAAAAGTCGTATATTTAAAAAAAATGAGTTCAAATAATTTAATTTTCTGCTTCTAGTCTTCTGCTTTTTAGACTTGTGTGTGTGAAATTTGGTAATAGATTTAAAACATTTTTATTCGATAATGACAGAGACACGTGGCAAATTTCAGGTTTATGAAAACCAGAAATTTGAATACTCTAGTCACTGATGCACTATTCGATATTAATATTGTTATTATTATTTTCTCTCTCACTAAACTATATTTTATTTCTTTAATTATTCTTTTCACAATTCTTTTCCTCGTTTTCTCTGTCTTACACACTTAATTCTTCAATCTGAAACCTGTTGCAAACTGTTGAATATTGTATATACTATTTAAATATATACAATATCTATTTGTATATTATAACATTTATATTATTACATATTTTTATTTAATATTTATATTGATCTTGTCTTGATGTTTGTTTGTTTGTCATCCAGTTCTGAGCTATGTTTAAAGTCTTAAGTCTCTCGCTCATCCGGAAGTTACATTAAAATCGATTGCAAAATTTGTACCGACAGACAAACAAACAGACACACAAGAAAGCGAGTTAATAAAAACGTGGTTACAACAGTGGTGGGATTGTTTCGAACCCCACAGTGGCAAGGGTTAGTTAGCGGAATCGTTGCAAAAAATTCTCAGCTCGAATTTATTTCCTAGTCAATGTATCCACTCAAGAAAACAGTCCTAATATTTTTCTCTATAGTAAATTTAGCTACATTTTGTTCTCTGCTTTTTCAACTTTGCTTCTTCCCAGAAGAAGCTTTGCTCCGATTTTTTTATAGTTTTTCTTCCACGTCCCCAAAAATGGAACTATAAAAAAGGCGCTCCACACAATTTCTCTCTCGCTATTTTATTTACTGATTTTTTTCTCGACGCTCCAACAGGTGGAATCATATGAATATTTTTTTTTAATACTCGGCTCTTTTTTTTTCTTATTAAAAAAAATTTAACATAAAAAAAAACACTCTCCTCGATGCTGCTTTGTTTTTCTTTGTTAAGGCCTTAAGCCACAGTAACGGGTATAAAATCATGTGCGAATTAAACCATTTTTTTTCGTTTGAAAAAGTAATTCACTCATAAAATTAATTACACATCTATTTAGTATGAATATGAGGCTGTTAGAAAATATATATATGTTTTTTTTTCGATGTACAAAATGGCCGACTACTCGAAACTTCTCGAAACAACTTTTTTCCAATTGGCGTGACAAATAACTTCAACAATTTTCACTCGATTTACTTAAAATTTAAAAGTTATACTCCTAATTGCATTTCGCAGAGAAGTACGTACGGAATTTCGGATTAATCGAAAACTTTTCATATTATGAGTAGTTCATGAGCAGTTATGACGAAATTTTTCACTGAAAATTCATTTCTCAAGTTCAAGTACCTACAACTTTTGGATAAAACAATATTTTTCAAAATTCCATACGTACTTCTTTAGGTATTCTAATGTAGATTGACGAGAATTTTTGTTTTTTGTTCTAGGTAAAAAATTGTAAATGTCACGACGCCGAGCGCCTAAAAAAAAGATAACAAAAGAAAATATTAGTAGTCGGCCATTTTGTACATCGAAAAAAAAATATATATATACATTTTCTAACAGCTTGATATTCATACTAGATATGTAATTAATTTTATAAGTGAATCACTTTTACATACGAAAAAAATTGTTAAATTCGCACATGATTTTATACCCGTTACAGTGGCCTAAGGCCTTAAGGAGGTCTATTTTTGTTTCTCTATGTTATAGCCGAGACTTGTAGTTGAGGCTAGAACAAGAGATTCACAACGCATCTAGACATTCGGGATTATGAACCTCCGTTTGAACTTATTTAGTAATTGATTGGGTATGCTATTAAAGCGCTTGGCGATATTTGATCGCGTAAGATCAAAGTCGCGAGCTCGGGAATGAACTTACAAGGGCACGGGAAGGACTCGACACACAGAGAGGGGTACTCTGTGGAGCTCCGCTCTGTCCTCAGATTCGCGAAAGACTAACTTAAATTATTGCAACTCGATGTTGGGTTGCCTCTAAATTTTTGTGCCAATCAGCAATTTTACTTGGCTCGAAGTGACGAATTTCGAAATGAGTCCGGCTGAGCGGGCTCCCCGTGTTCTCGATGGAGTTCTTTCGCGTTACAAGTTGCTGAATAGGTCGTCAGCATTGTGGGGCACTAGGAATTCCGATTGCCCTAAATATTCTGGGTTCCGCAATGTGAGGTGTCGCAAGTTGAAGTAATGTGGGATTTCCGAACGTAAGGTATAGATTGTACACGTATTAAGATTAACCTATTGAAAATAAGATACGGATGTAACATCTACAACCCACTAAATGAAACTTTGGAAAATAAATACTCTCAGATTTTTTGGCAACCTTCTACTCAGGTGGATACACACGTGTAAAAATCTTCTAGAATTTATTTTCTCCATCTTTTAGTTAGGTGGATTGGTACTAAAAAAAAACTAGATTCAAATTCTACCCCATCTGCAATTAAACGAGTCCATCCAGAAAAACTCTCACATTTTTTTCTTCAACTACTGGTTCGATGGATGTGAACAAAAAAACACTAGATTTTACTTTCCAGTTATATGAATCCGTAAAAGAACCCTAGGCCCAGATTTTTCAACCCACCGCCTGATTGGGCAACCACACGTGAAGAGTCACTTGTACAATTTTTTTTGTTCACCTTCCAATTAAGTGGATCCTTACACACAAAACCGGATTTAAATTCTCCTCTGGTTTCCAATTAAACGAGGCCATCCAGAAAAACTCCTAAATGTTGTACCCACGTCCCATCAGGTGGCTTCGCTCAAAACGAAAACCACCCCCTCAAAATTTCCATTTTTCCCTGATAGCTAAGAAGACTTTCCACCATGGCACGTCGACAAGTTCTTGACCCAAACAATCTCCATAAACCTAAACAAGCCCAAACCTCTATCTTTTCCTTCAGAATGCCGGAAGTTTCGACTACGCAATTTAGCCTGCTTGTTTAAAGTCGATATTGAAGTTTGTATCGTTTTTTTTTGGTAGAGAGTTTTTTTTTGGTAGATCAAAGTTGCGACAAACTTTTTTGAAGATCTTCACCAGAGACCTGTAACCTAAATACATAGCAAAAGCTTTTGGATGACGATTAAAAAAGGAGGAAAAATTAAACAAAAGATTATTTCCATTGCATTCCAATGATACAAACTTTAACAGCATGTTCAAAGCTCAAACAAACCTAAACTTTCAATGGGTCTGAAGATTGCATCGTTGGAATGCAACGGAATTTTTTTTATTTCCGTTTCTTCCATTTTTATTGCTATCCGAAATATTTTGCGATGATGTTGAGTTGTAAGTCTAACGAGGATCTCAAAAAAAGTTTATCGTAGCTTTGATCTGCCAAAAACAAAACCTGCAATAAGAAAAAAAAAATTCGTTGCATCCCAACGATGCAAACTTCAATATCATAACTTCCATAATTTTCTTCAGAAAGCACGAAGTTCCCGCTACGCAACTTAGCCTGCTCCTCCAAAGCTTAAACAAACCCAAACGAACCCAATAAAAACCCGCACAAAATCCAAACTCCCATCTCTTTCCTTCGGAATGTGAGAAGTTCCTTCACAGAACATAGCCGGCTTGTCAAAAGCCCAAACGAACCCAAACAAACCCAAACTTACATCTTGTCCTTCAGAATACAGGAAGTTTTACCTCCGCAACTTAGCCAACTTCTTCGATGAGGTCGAAGTTTGCATCGTTGGAATGGAACAAAAATGAACATTTCTGAATTCCTTTAATTTCTTCACAAGATTTTGCTTACAAAAATCCTTCAACCATTTTTTAAGATATTTATTTAGCGATCTACAATAAAAATCTAAAAAAAAGATGTACTATAATAATAAAAAAAATGGAAAACAAAACGTAAAAGAGAACTTTCGTTGCGCTCCAACGATGCAAACTTCAGCACCATCTTCTTCATACTTCAAATAGACCCAAACGTATCCCAAACAAATCTAAACTTCCATCTTTTCCCTGACAATGAGTTTGTGAAATCTGAACAAACCCAAGTTTCGTCCCTGAAAATCATCAGAAGTTCTTTCCCAAGAAGCCCAAGCAAGCTCTGCCCGAAGGCAAAGTCTCCGGAAAGAAACCTGGTGCAGAACGGACTTTTCGAGACTGAGTATCAGAAAGTGTTCGTGTGAAGTTCCGCTGGGAAAAAAGACCGCAATGTAGATGGATAAGAAACGTACAGCGGAACCAATCGGTCGCCCAGTCAGAAATACGGCTCGGAGCTAATTTGCGATGGGTCAGCTGCAAAGATACTCACTGTGGATAGACGCTGCGATAGGCAGATTAGCCTCGATGGATCCAGTGCGAAAATACGCCACAAACGTGATTACCACCAGGCCTAGTACCAGTCCGTGAAGCGTTCTATTGCGAATTATCATAAAATTGTTCATTTCGACGTTTTCTCGCGTTCGATCTTTCGTCTTTCACCAAATTTGTCGGAGAAGCTTTATTCTTCTCTCCGTCGCTCCTTTCGAAACTCGAGGGAAAATTTCGCCCGTGGCCGAAGGGCCGGAAGTAAAAAAAAGTCAGCGCGTTATATCATCCCCGACTTTGGGAATTTTTCAATCTGCCGGACAAGCCGAAATCCAGCAAGCTCCACACTTTCGAATCCCGGGTAATCGTGCGAGATAAAATTTCACTCATTCTCGTGCCTGTCATTTTTTTTTCGCCTAGCGGAACGAGAGTGTTACGAGGAAGGGGCGAAAAAAAAGAGACCGGAACTTTCTCACGTGTGCGAGCCGTGACGTCGATTCTCGTGCAATTTCTACCGCACTTTAAAAGAAATTTGTTTTATTACGAATTCGGCAGCGAAAATTGTCCACTTCTGGGCACTGGATTTATACTTTTATCGTTGCCTCGGAATTTTCATTTTTCACGCAACACGCGCCTGTCCGCTCACCCACTCGTACGACGCACGATAACATTTTCTTTCTTCTAATCGTCGTATTCGTTCCACGCGGCAAAAGGAACGCGTTCGAAAAATAAGCGATTGTCTTTGTTGTCTTCTGACGATGGTCGGCAAGATAAACCGCGAAAAAATTAGTAAAAAATTGTAGCGAAGAGTCGAGAGAGCGCGAGCGGCTTGCTTCATCGAGTTCCAACTTGCGTCTGATCCTGCTGACGGACGGACGGAACGCATCCACCCCCTTGGCCCAGCCAGTAAGCGCGGAGATAGTTCACCCCCACCGCGCGCGCTCCGCACTCGCGCTTCCACTTTCCTCCGCGGGATGTCGCTGGGCGCGCCCTTCACTCGAGCTCGCCGCGGCCTCAACCGTCTCGCGCCAAAGAAAAAACGCCGCTCGTTCGCGCCTTTGTCACGCTTTGATTTTTTGCAATCTCCCGTATCGCTCGAACGACAAAAATATGCTCGTAAGGCACGTCGCGAAGTACTTCTCGGGATTGTACGGTAGATCGATATGTTGATTAATCCCTCGAGTGTTCGCCATGCGTCGAGAATCGACGGTAAGTGACAATCCATCGGTCCCGCGTTCTTGTCGGTTTTTTCGCGTATCGCAAACACGTGGGCGTTCAGGCCTCTTCCGAGTAGATTCACGCGACGCGCTCGTTGCCAGCTAAAGCGGTCAAGTGCGATCGGCGATCACAGGCGCGTTTTTCCTCGCAGAAATTTCTCCGTGACTTCTCGCGTGTAATTTTAATATGGCGATTCGCTACTGACGGGTTTGAGAATCGATTCTTTCTTGGCGAGGTGCGCCGATGACAAAAAAATTGTTCGAAAGCAACTAAATGCGTGTAGTCGATCCTTTTTCATTTGAATTAACAAAAGTTTTCGCAAAATTATTGTTTTTTTTTTATTTGCTCCTAGTATTCCGGAAGATTATTTCATATATATTTATTTATCTTAATCGAGATATACACTACTGATGGAAATTGAGGAAACAAAACAATTTTGAAAATTTTTATGTCTATTTCAAACTGCTCTATCTCCGCGAAAAGTCATCGTAGAAAAAATTTGACCGAGCACTTCAAAGCTCGAAATCTCTAGTTTTTGAGTTCTTACTTAAAAAAATGTTTGACCCTTTGATACTAATGAATTAGAAGCAAAAACGGAAAGGAAAAATGTTCGATTTTTTGCGCTCTGTGGCTGCAGGGTGGCGCAGCCTCCGAGTTTCCCCGCAAGCCATTTGTACTTCGAGCTATAACCGAGTCCGCGAAACGTATCGACGTACCATACATTTTTCGGATATTAGCTCGTTGTCGGCGAAGGGTATTCTGAAAAACGTGGGAACTACACATTTTATGATAGCCACGCGAGAAGAACATCCTCTTATAAAGGGCATCTTCAAATGACCTGACATTTTGAATTGCGCGCCATTTTTTTGGTGGCGAACATAGAGTACTATTCTTTGACAACTGGAATCAGGAAGTATTGAGGTTCAGTCATGGAGAGTTATACGATCGAGCAACGCATAGACATTGTTATTTGCTGCATTGTTACTACATAGTTATTGCAGACGAAGTTTCATGGTCGTGTTATCTCGCGCCGTGGTGATGTAAATTGGCCACCAAGACCGTGCGGTTTTACGCTATTGGACTTCTTTTTTTGGGCTTTTCTGAAAGGAAAAGTGTATGCCAATGATCTACAGACCATTCCGCAGTTCAAGGAAGCAATCGGACGCACCATTTACGAAATTAGTCAGCAATTAGGCCAAAATGTAATTAAAAACTTTGTCAAAAAGGTGAACGTTTACAAACAAAGACGAGGCGGCCATTTATTGGCTGTTCTACACATAACCTCCGTTCTTGTAACTTATATTAAAATAAAAATATTCGTACTTTTCAAATAAATACTACGTTTTATTAATAAATTAACATGTCAGGTCATTTTGAGAAACCCTATATATACTGAAATGGTGGTAACCCAAAATATGTTTTTTTAAAATCATTTTTCACCATTGACGATTGATAACGAACACGGGTGAATATGAATTTTGTACGAGACAATACGGTAAATTTGCTGGGCGCTAATCAAAATACTAGTAATTCGAATACTATTTCGATAATAAACCCGTTTAAAGTTTCATTAGCAGAGTTCTATCGTTGTAATAATAAGTTTACGTTTAATCTGCGATTCCTGCACTATATGTTCGACTTTCCTCTTCAATTTGAGTTCCCTCAAGGGATAAACGAGTTTTTTACATTTTCACAGTAGCCTAACCCCCTAAGACGTTTGTTCGTTCAGCGCTTCGTTACAAAATAGAAATTGAGAAAAAAACCTCTAAGTCCGTCATTTTTTACTGACATCGGTGGCTCATTCGATGCGGAATCGTACGTAGGTGACGATTATTCTATCTAAAACCTTCGTCAGATCATCATTTCTAAAAAAAGTCAATTCCACATACGTTAAGTCCTCCACCAATTGTTTCACCATCCGAGAGAGTCAATCTTCTTTCTAATTTTTTAAAATTATTGCTATAAAGAGAAGGCTTTGGGATTAGTTAAACCATACAGCCTTTCTTCCTAAATCAGACCACCGCCCGAGGGCCGACCTCCCAAAAGCAGTCGGTAATTTCAGGAACTGATTCCGCACAAAACGATTTTCTTCATTTTTTCATACACATTGGCAAACTAACTTTCTAATCCACGGTGCAAAAATATCAACAATCCACATACTTATTTGTCCCGAGATAAAACAAAACCAAATTTATTCACAAATTATATTCCACCCACGCAAACGCGATTTCATGCATTCACATATATGTAAAGTATGTATGAAAATGAGGCTCCTATCGGATCCTCGTCGTTGCCGCGTGAACGGACCACCGATCTCTCCCCACCCCCCTCGTCCAACGCATAGAAAAGAAATAACCAACGAAAAATGTGCCTCTCCGACCCATATTTTATTCGTGGCCGAACGATAACAGAAGCGATAAACATTTGTCCAATCTGGCGTGTACACGGAAGTTCCGTACACTTGTTGGTAGTTCCCCATAGCGTGCAGCCCGCGAACGCTCGGAACGAAATTCATCGTCGAACGATATCATGGATCAGGGAAGGCGGCCCGCCTTCCTCTTTTTCTTTTCTGTCCAGTTGATTACTAAATATCGCATTGGTACGTGACCCACGTCATAATAGTAATATTAATGTGTTAAAAATTGAGTTATCACATCAAGATGGGATGAAGGCCGATCACAACAATAATGATAATAATATTAAGCTCTCAAAGATGATCCGGCGATATTGTTCCATGATAATATCAACAATAAATGATAATAATTTCTGTTAATAAATATAATGATAATATAATGATAATAAGTTCAAAGATCACCCATCGATATTATGTCATAATAACACCAAAAACAATAACCACAACCGCAATAATAACAGCAATAATCATGATAAGCGACAACAAAAACAACTATAACAACAACAAGTGTCATAATAATAAGCATGATCGTAATTATAATAAATAATCCCAACAACGACAGGAGCAACAACAATAATAATAGTAATAGTAAGCATAACCACAATAATAAGAAATAACAGCAACAATAACAACAATAATCATGATAATCAATAACAAGAACAACCACAACAACGGCAATTACAACAATAATAATAATGGTCAACCACGTGGTGAGCCCACTGCCCGGGAGTGCGCTCAAAATAGCCACCGGTGTGCAGGGCTATCCACTCGATCAGTCGAGAACACGACAAACAAACAAATCGCAAAAACGTCCGAAAGACATACCGGTGATGGGAATGATCAGGGACCTTATAAACGGGTCATCCTGAGAAAGCGAATGCTCGGGGTCCCCTATAAACGAGCCCACTTAAAATGGAATGCTCGGGAATAAACGGACTCCCCCGAAAAGCGAATGATGGTGAGTATGCTCATGAATGTCGGAGGGCTTTAGTTTTGAGTACCTCCTGTATTGCTGGCGGATAAATGCGAGTAAATGAACCGGTAAACGTCACCAAGTCGGACACTCATTAACACGCACACTTGACATCGGGGGACGGCACTGGGACTTCCCCCGCGCGGACAGCCGGAGCAGCAGGGGGGCCTCGATGAGACCACTCGTGTCCGTTCTGGGGCAGTCAGTGGCGGGAATATGTCGGCGGGGATGGTTTGCGGCGTCTCTACTTCAAAGCAGACACACACAAACAAAAAGGAGAAATGGCAAGAAATGGAAGCACAACAAAAAGAAAACATGATAAACGCATCTAGGGAAATGGGGCTCCCAACCCCGACAACAACAGCAACGACAAAGACAAAGACCCGTTCAGGAGAACTGACGAACGGATGAACGGGACAAAGACTGCGGGAGTACCGACCGCGTTCGTAGCAGAGACGGCTGAGGCAAAAAATTAGGGCCCAGCTACAGTTCATCAGGGAATGCCTGGTACAAATGGAAGAAAAGACGCGGGTGCAATGAAATATTAGCACCGTAATAACGACAAGCATGACAAGGATCAGGAAAGCGGCAGAAAAGACGTGGCGCTATTGCGACAGAATGCATGTGCTCGAGACGGCCGAGGGACACCGTGGCGCGAATGAACAAGTGGCGCCACAAACGAAACGGATGCGCGAGACCACGGACTGAAGCCCGGACCTGACGTCGACCAAACGGCCGACGGAGGATGCGGAGCCCACCCCGTGGCGAACAGTCGTGCGGAAAAAGAAAGGACAGACGACTGGACAGAACTGACAGCTGGCGAAAACGCCGACGACTGCGACTGCGACGTCGACGGTGAAGAGAGATGATGGAAGCCGCTCAGCCGGGAAAACCGGTGCTGGGGTGGTCCTCATCAGATCCAGCGAGGGTAAGACGTACGCTGAAACATTGCGACACATGAAAGCCGTCGATACTGCTACCGAAAAGGTGTAGGTCAGCGGCTATCGCATGATAAAGGACGGAGATGTCCTGCTCCGCGTAAAGGGGTGAGATACAGTCAGAATTTCCAAAATTCGATTTTTTAAAAACATTTTCTTGAAGTATGATCTTTCGAAAATATTCCCTAAAAATTTCAAGTCAATCCGATGAATAGTTTCCGGGATATCCCACAATAAGTGAAGGGGCGTCGGGTCCCCATAGCAGGTAGCGGCTGACAAACGCGCAAACGAGAATATCCAGGAAGGCAGAATGCTTCGAAAACAACAACAAATTAAGATTTTGGAAGCTTCCACATGGACAGAAGCTCTATTGTATGGGCCAGGAATTGATGATTCGATGTAAGTAATTTTTTAATTAGTATTTCTATACATAAATCAAATGTAAAATTGGAAAACTCTTTCAGAAATTTTCAAAAATTTATTACTCAAAAACTATGAAGTATAGCAAAATTTTATAAGGAATATTTTCTTTTTAAAATCGCCCATAATATTTACAAATAATAATTCATCCTGAAAAACTTTAATTTTTTGAAAAATTGTTTTAACAATTGGCTATAAACAATAGAATGCTCGACTTTTCGGCAAAAATTGTGATATTCGGATTCAGCGGATCAAAATACATAAAAAAAACTTAGCTTCATCCATCGAGCTCAAAATTTTACGAACATATAATACCGTAACCACATCGAAAAACTTTAAACGCGTTTTTCTCGAAACTGTTTTTCAAGTCGGTGACCACTATATTTCAAAAACCACTTGATGGATTCTGATTAAATTTGGTGTGCTTATTGATAGCATTAAAAACTAGTTCTTAATTGAAGGATTTTCATTTTTGTTGGAAATTTCTATATTTTTTTTAACAATAAACTAAACTTTTGAGAAAAAGCTTCGATTAAGGACTAAATTTATTATTAAACTAATGATTTTTTTAAGTTTTTTTATTTCAGATGATCCAGTAAAATTTTATGATGGTCACCGCAAAGCACTACATGCCGAAGGGGGTCCGACAAAGATGGCGATATTTTTATAAGTAATCAATATTTTTCTTTGAAAATTTGTACAAGTCAAGTTGAAATATAACATAAGAAGTCTGTGTAACCACTTTTGAAAAAAAAAACTTAATCACTATAAAAACAAAATGATTGAAAATGCTCGTTTTTTCACGCCTCTGACTGCATCTCACCCCTTCAAAGCGGGGCGAGAGACCGAAAAAACTTCCAAGACAAGTTCGGCAAGCCCTGGGAGCGGACGCACAGGTACGGGACATGACCTCCAACGTTAGACTGGACATACTGGACCTGGACTGTGTTACTGACGAAGAGGAAGTGGCGGAGGCATTTCGACTAGACATAAAGGACACGAGAGACCCGAAGACGCATATCTTCGGGCCAGGGACAGGAACAAAACTGTTGAAAATGCGGCAAGGTCCACCACGTCGGTAAGGACTGTAGACTGGAACCGATATGCTTCCAGTGCACTGAGGCGGAGCACGGGATTACCGCGCATGCACCGGGCTCCGCGGCATGTGCAGTCTCCAGGGCGACGCTGGAGGAGTGAAGGGAAAAGACAAAGACGTAACAGTGTTATAGGGCAACATGCACAGATGCGAGGAAGCACACCTCCTGCTTCCTCAAATCGCGACGGAACATAACTCTGACGTACTCATACTAAGCGAACAGTACAGGTATACGACGAACCTGACGTGGTTCCAAAACGGCGCGGGCACGTCGGCCATATGGGTAAAAAATCATGGGATGCGCGTTCTCGACAGCAGAGTGGGGACGATTTCGTCTGGGTGAGAGTGGGCGCTCTGACATACGTTAGCGTCTAGTTGACCCCGGACTGCTCCGCTGAAGAGTTTGGAACGAAAATAGGCTCGCTGGAGGATGCATTGAGGGAGCTGTCCGGGAACCTGATAATCGCGGGCGACCTTAATGCGAGAGCGATTGAGTAGGACATGACCAAGATGGACAGACGCGGACGACTGCGGCTGGCAATTGCAGCAAGACTAATCTTGACCGTCGCCAACACGGGGCGAGTACCGACATACATAAGACCGGGGCTCTCCGATACCGGACGTGACGATGATCTCGGACGGAATCCTGCCACTAATAAAGCGATGGACGGTGATCGATGACTACACAGCCAGCTACGCGGTGGAATGTACTCAAACTGGACAGCGACAAGTTCTCGAGGATGTTACTCGAAGCAGTCCCACTCTCAGAGGCAGTTTCGAACGAACTGACAGGACGGAGACGGACCGAACGACTCGTGGACGAGACAAAAAAAACTGACGGAATGCATACACAAAGCTTCAATGCCGCGCAAAAGCACACGACAGAACAGACGAGCGATGTACTGGTGAACGGATAAGATCGCCCAGCTGCAGAGACTGCATACAAGCGAAGCGGCGAATGTACTGAGCCCGGAAAAGGGTCAAGCCGCACGCGATCGCACTTACCTTCACAATACAAAACGGCACAAAGGACGCTAATGATTACCATTAAGAACAAGGAGCGCTGCTGGAGACATATGCGAAGCGGTGGACCGGGACCCCTGGAGCCTGGGTTACAAGATTGTACTTAGAGGCTAGGGGCCCGACACCCACCGAAACTCGAAAATGCGACGACCATGAGCGGGATTGTTAATGGACTGTTCCCGACTCACTCGTCATCCCCGTTTTTACTGAGGCGGAGTTTACCAAATCGACTACCTCTCTGGAGACGAGGAAAGCACCGGGACCGGACGGCATACCGAGAGAGATCCTGCGACTGGTGGCTCGGACCAGACAATCTGTTCCACCTCCTAGTGCACCAAACGGCTTATACAGAACCTAAGATGGTGGGCGGAGGGGGATTTTGGGGAGGTAAATTTCTAATTAACTCAATTTCTCACCGGACATGGATACTTCCGTAAGTACTTACACGATATGAAACGGGTACGGATGCCAGACTGTAAGTACTTCGGACACCTACGAGATGACCTGGAACATACGTTTTTCACGTACGACAGATGGATGACACTAAGACAGCATCTGGAGCGGAGGACAGGTGTTATCACACCCGATAACATAATCGGATCGATGCTACGAGACGAAGACAGCTGGACGATCGTCGCCGCATTCATAGAGGCGGTTCTGAGAAGAAAGAAAGAGGGCGGATGCCTGGAGAGTGACTGAAAATGAATGGTAAAGGAATGAAAGGTGACGATGTATGAACGGGATCCTTGGGACTGACAAACGGCACGAAACGGACGATGGTCAGGTCCCGCGGGGGTAAAGTTATACTGACGTGTTGCCACCCCGCGGAGACAGGACGGAGGAGGTTTTTCGTCAGTAGGCCATGAGGAGAGTCCGACACACGGAAGAGAACGTGTGTCTCGCCTATGGTGCCTAACGCATTTTCGCCCTCGTCAAAAAAATAATAATCTAGCAAGACAAAAACAACAATAATTATACGTACAGTACGCTTAACCACAATAATAATTAATAATAAGCGCAACTACAGCAATATCAACGACGACAATAACAATAATAAGTATTAACAACACCATCTAAACATACAACAGCAACAACAACAATTGTAGCTATAATACCCATTATCATACTAACAATAAATAACAACAACAATAACAACAATAGCAGCACCAACAATAACCGTAATAATGAACACAATTGTAATAATAACGAATAATCTCAACAACACCGAGAGCAGCAGATTCAACAATAATGATCGTTATACTAAGCATAATCACAATAATAATAAATAACAGCAACAATAAGGGCAGTAAGGTTTACAATCGAACAGTTACAACAACAGCAACAGCAACGACAACTATAATAATAATTGACAACAAAAACAACAACACCAATAATGGCCAAAGGCAACAACAATAATCATACGTAAAATACGTATCATTACAATAATAATAAATAACAACAATAACAGCAATAATAATGATAATCAACAAGAAAAACTACACAACAGCACCAGCAGCGACGGCAATAATAATAATCGACGACGACAACAACAATAATAATAATAACAAACAACAAAAATAATTATATTATGTAATTTTTAATTTTATTGCACAACATATATTCAGTATTACCAATAAATATATGTTATAAACTGAAGTTTCACGTCGAGGCATTACGTAAACAATTGTCTCTAAAAAAAGAAATGTATGTATCGTTTTTGACCGATCGATTCTCGCTTAACAAATTTCACAATAACTTTTATTGACACGGGGAAATCAGATACCTAAAAATGTTCTCCAATAAGGATCTCGCATTGAGACGATCGTACGGGGCGCTATTCATTGTAAGACGACGCTACAATGATCGACTGAAGAGTGTCACACTAAACTTCAGCTGGCTCGCCAATTATTTCCAAAGAAACTCTTGAATTCGCTGGCCTACTAGCGAAATCATACTGACCCTGACCGTAGCGCGGTCGTCTGGGAATTCGCAGAGAGACCGGATGCCGCGCTTAAATCGCGCCGGAAGCAGAACCGTGCAGCGAATACGCGAAAGTCTGGTTGTGGCCCGCCAACGTGCAGGTCATTAAGGACGAAGTGGAAACGAATTCATTTGTCCTCAGTAACGCACAGACACACGGACACCACAGAGGGAAGGTAAGCCCGACAAGACATCCAGTGACGCTGCATAAACTAGAAATTTTGAAAATGGGGTTTTTCATTGCGTTTTTTATATCCTGTGATTTGAACTTCAAATTGTGATGAAGATTTTGCGAAAATTCCGGAAATAGACCGAGTTAGGACGATTTTTTCTAAAGCGATTCGGTGAGCTGCCTTGCTGCGATTTAAGTAATTTACGGCCTCGAAATCGCAGATTAATCGGTAGGTAATTTAGTTGCAACATGTATGACTTATGAAAATTTAACGCGTTTTACTGAAAATCACTTTTCGTGTACCTCATACTAGATAACTCAAAAACTATCTGATCGATCATATCGAAATTTCGAACACTTTTGGATAATATAATTACCGTCTATGTGAACCTAAAGATCCTTGGAAATTATTTTTTTTACTACTTTTTTATTAACTAATACTATAGTAAAAACTCCATGAAAAATAGAACAGTTTTCCAAACGCGCAGTACTTTCCGAATTTGTACGTTTTTATTTATTTCTTAGGGTCACATCTATGTCTATGCCTAAGGCGATCTCCTCCATTGAGGGGGCATATACCTTTAGGCGAGGAAAAAACGGCAAATGTTCATGATTTTTTTTCAAAGGAAAAAATTCCTTTTAAAAAGATTGAATTTTCCGAAGCAATGACTACATTTTGCAATGAAAAATACTATTTTTTTTAAATCAACAAAAACATTTAGGGTCATGTTTTAGACAATAAGGTAAGAAATATTTATACTGTAATTCATCAGAATAGGTCGATTCGTTTTTCAGCTATACGTCGAGCGAGTTTTGAAAACGCAGTTTAAAAGACCGTGTCATACCTCCGCCATTTTTAAAGATTAATAAAAAAAAAGGTCCATATAATATTCTTAGAGCATAATATCCATATGATAAAAAGTACTAATGAAAGATACCCTTTTAAAATGGTGAAGAAATCTTTCATTCTAAAAAAAATCATGAAAAAACAGCCAATTTTTTCCTCGCTTAAAGGTATCTCTACCCTTAAATAATAATAACTTCATTGCTAATCAATATTGTTCAATTAAAACAATTGAAACCCGGTGAGACTATGTATCAATGGTGTGTAAAATCCCGACCTCGTCATCCCAATACTCTCATCGGAAAAAAATTGAAAATCGACCTGTTTTTTAGCCCCAAGCTTACGCAGACCCGTTAACTTGAAACGCTGGATATCGAGATCATTTTTCAAAATTGTTTCATAATCCCGTACCTTCCTTGCGCTTTGTTATTTATTCAAATCCGTTTTTCTTCTTTTGTTATTCATTTACGTAGGCTCCACAGTCGTATACGTGCGCACGCGGCTATTGTCGTTTGGACATTTTTTTCCTTCGTTCTCGAGCCCGGGGAAAGAGCTTTTTTCTGTGCCAAATCCTCGGTCTCTAAAGCGCGCGAAGGGTGAACGAATTTTACGGATGTCCTTGAACGGTTGTATATATATAGTGTCGTATTTTACGTTGCCAAATAATCGGGCTCCCGGTGGTCGCAGTTTTTTTTTGCTAAGGAAAAATAAAAATAAGATAGACGATTTTTTGTTCTCATACAAGAATGTTGGTTCGACGACATTTTTGGCCAAGCGAACTTTTTTCACTTTCCCCTCGTTATTTCCGGTTCGGAGCGACCATTATTGGCATTTTTTGTGATTCATTCAGAAAAGAAGATGCAAAAAACAATCCATTAAAAAGTTGTTGTACGAATTTTTAAGCTTCAATATATGAGGGCTCTATCAAAATGTAAGCCTGGACCTGGCTTTAGTTAAATAAAAACACTAACTACTATTTGTTTATTTTTATTTTTATTTTGGACAAGTCCGCTTTTGAATGAAAATCTTATGGACATATCCGGTTATAAAATAAGAAAGATTCTTCGAAATGAATATAAATGTTTTTTACTATCAATTTAATAATCCTACACAAACTCTTCCAATTGCAAATGAAAATGCAATGTATTTTTTATCCAGCTAGCCATGGGCAAGTCTGTTTCTGCTTGAAAAGGCAGTTTGAACAAATTTTCAAGTGTTTAGAGCCGGATTTGATGCAAAATATTTCGGGAGCTAATAAACGTTCGGTTGAAGAACACGGAAAGAAAAAATAATCGACGTAGTGTGGAAAAGGCCGATTTTGTTCGCTAGCTCCTCAAATGTAAAAAAAATGAAATACCTGCACACGTTTTGCCAGAAAAAAATGTCTTTTTTCCGGACACGAGCTAGGTCTAGGCGGTTGACGATTGTGTCCGGATCGTCCAGTAAATTCATTCGTCGCATATGTACGTGTGCGTGTACGACTCACCCTTGTAATATCCCATTAGATTTGTCGTACCGGAACGAACAGCCGAGAGAGAGAGAGAGAGAGAGAGAGAGAGAGAGAAGGGTAAGAAAAGGGATATCATCATCCACCCTGCGTGACTTTGCAACTTTTGAAAACAATACTCGACTTGCAGCGAGCATAAAAAGACCCGTTCGCTTGAGGTCGAGGTAGCAAAACAAAAATTCCACCCCCTTGTCGGAAAATAACACGGTCCTGCGCTCAGAATATCCGAAAGTCTCACGCGTTGCTGAAAGGACTGCTGGTATTTGACTCTCATGATATATATCTATATAAATTTGTGTGTGTGTGTGTGTGTGTGTGTGTGTGTGTGTGTTTAGGTATACGTAAGTCTTACTTAGGTATACGTAATACTGGCTTCGTGCCAGTCCCCGACGAAAAATAGGTTATCGATCAATCTCCGTGTCCCTTAAGTCTTCTTATATATATATATGTGTGTGTGTGTGTGTGTGTGTGTGTGTGTGTGTGTGTGTGTGTGTGTGTGTGTGTGTGTGTGTGTGTGTGTGTGTGTGTGTGTGTGTGTGTGTGTGCCAAGAACCATACAAATAAATAAAACATGTAGTTATATGTATTGCGTATGTAATTTTTCGTAGATCCTCCTATCCTATTGACCAGAAAAAAATTAGATGTCGTCACGTAAAAAATATTATATTTATCTCGTTCGGCTGACTCGTTTATGGATATGTTTAAAAAGGGTTTTTTGCTCTATATATATATACATATACAGGGTGTCCTGTAATGAATGGCTAATCCTACAACTGTCGATAGGGCACAATATGTCCCACTATGTGCTGTAATTTCAGTTTAGTAAAAGTCCCACGGTTTTATGTTATTTTTTTTTATAATCTGCTTTTGGTTGTTCGCATGCTATTTCAACAAATGATAACTTTTTTACCCGGTTTAAAAAAAATATTCTTGGTTATTTGTTTTATCTATAAAAATCTTCTTTTTAACCCTAAATGTTATGGAAACTTTATAAAAAGAAGATCTTATGCAGAATTTTCATACAAATCAATTCGAACATTTGACTTCAATAGCCTGCGTTGTGAAAAAATATACTACGCATATCGTGCCAATTACTTTGAAAAGTTGCTTAGTTATTGTCGATTCGATTATTTGTAGGAATGGCATGCGAAAAACCAAAAGCAGATGATTTTTTTTCAAAACATAACATAATGCCAAAATCTAGAAAACCGTGGGACTTTTACTAAACTGAAATTCCAGCATATAGTAGGACATGATCGACGGTTGCAGGATTATCCATTCATTACAGGACACCATGTATATACAGAGTGAGGCACATAAAGTGTTACAGAGCAATAGCACTTAAACTATTGATCATATCCAAAAATGTTTCAGACAAAAGTTTCAGTGTTCGAGAAGGCCGTCATACTGGACCACTCTATTTTTTTTATCGGTGGAGGCGCTGTAGCTACGTCAAGGTCAACTCAACTTTCTTTTAAATGGAACCATGTATTTTTTTCGATGACATTATTACCGATTTTAAGACTAATTCAGCGACCTACAACACGAGGTCATTCTAGTCACGCAAAGTATGAAAATAGTCGAAAAATCGAAAAATATCGGAATACCACTTTCAAAGGATCCACTAACTTTGGTTTGGGTTTACCTACAGAAGATGCGCGAAGTGATGACCCCCGACTTCTAAGCACTTGTTAATTCGCTGATGAAAAGGCCGTCTAACTTCAGCCAACATTTGTGGTGTAATTTCGGTACATGCTCGGCGTATTCTTTCTTTCATGTCGTTAGGCGTGGTAGGTACTACCGCCATTACGCGTTCTTTGACAAAACTCCATGATAAGTAATCTGGTGATGTTGGATCTGGCGAACAAGGTGGCCAAGCTACAGGGCCGCATCGTCCTATCCACTTTTCACCAAAAATCTCATTCATCACTTGTATTGAACACAGAGCATAATGGGGTGGTGCACCGTCGTGTTGCATCCACATGTTCATGTAACATGCAAGTCTTTCAGTAATTGAGGAAGTACGTTTTGCAGAAAGTTTGCGTAAACTTGCCCAGTCAAGCGACCTTCAAAAAAATATGGACCAATGACGTGATCGCCACTCGCGACAATGCCGCACCAACAATTAACGGACCACGGATGTTAAAATGGTACAGTTCTCATCCATTGAGGATTCTCATTTGCCCAATAATGCATGTTATGACTATTCACATTTCCCGTATTTGTGAAATTAGATTCGTTAGAAAAAAGCACATGACTCAAACATTAGACATCTGTGTGCATTTTTCTACGAATCCAGTTACAGAAATTGACGCGATTGAGAAAATCATTGCTGTACAAATCCTGATGTAATGACATACGATAAGGATGGAACTTCTGTTGATGTAAGGTTCTTAATACAGATCGCTGACTAGTTCCACTCTCTCGTCCACTTTGCCTGCTGCTCGCATGTGGATTTAGTGCAGTATAAGCTAAGATAGCAGCCGCATTATTTTCATTAAGAATCGGTCGACGTTTGACTCGTGTTTGTTTCACTGTACCGGAGCGACAGAAACGGTCAGCTAATCGCTTAGAAGCCATGTGCGATTTTTGTTGCCTATCCGGATAACGAGCCGCATACAAATCCTGAGCGTTTATGTAATGTTTACGGCTTTCCCCCAGCACCATCAACACATCAAAAGATTCTTGAAAATCGTTGATATTCGCAATCCGATGTACTCACATTAGAAGGTAAGGCGTGACTAACTGATATGTCAACAGAAAATGCGTACTTGCTGCCGATAAAAAACATTGGTATCGTAAGAAATGAAAACAGCGATCAAACAAGTGTTTACAAGTCGAGGATCATCACTTCGAGCATCTTCTGTAGGTAGATCCAAACCGAGGTTATTGAATCCTTTAAAAGTGACTATTCCGATATTTTTCGATTTTTCAACTACTTTCATACTTGGCGTGGCTAGGACATGGTTCCATTTAAAAAAAGTGGAGTTGACCTTGACGTAGCTTCAGCGCCTCCACCGATAAAAAAATAGGGTCGTCCAGTATGACGGCCTTTTCCAACACTGAAACTTTAGTCTGAAACATTTTTGGATATGATCAATAGTTTGAGTGCTATTGCTCTGTAACACTTTATGTGCCTCACCCTGTATACTGGAAGTAAGTCACTCTAAAACACCTATAGATATTGATTTTAAACGAAAAAGTGAGTGACAAAATTTGAATGGTTGGTCGATACCTACATTTAGGTAGCCTTAAATTTTTCTTTAAGTGAAGGTATCGACCTGATTTCAAAGTCGTCTCCACGTCCCCAACGGAAAACTCCCATTTCTTTATTGGCCACAAAGGTAGAGCACAAAAAAACTGAAACATTCGCCTACAATAGTATGACCTTGGGATAACCTTGAAATTAATGAAAAATTTGTCGATCGGTGGATTGGTAGAAACGGTCCAGTTGCCTTGACCTCCTCGATTGCCCGATTTAACACCATTGGAATGTTTTTTTCTGGGCAGGATTGAAGAGCGAAGCCTATAGAGATGTGCCAACCACTCGGGAAGATATGACGATATATATGAAGATATGTAAAATGTAAGATGAGATATGAAGATATGTAAAATGTATCGCGGTCAATGGATACATTTTTGAACATGTCATGCAATAAAAACATCATTTGCGTTCGAACCCACCGCGTTTTTCTCTTGCCTTGCTTTAATTACAGATTTGCAAATTTTGTGGTATTTCAAGGTCATCCCAAGGTCATGATCATTGTAGGTCATTGGTTTTGATTTTTTGTGCTCTACATATGTGGCCGATAAACAAGGAGGTTCGCTTTTGAAAAAATGGAGGTGTCCTTGAAATCAGGGTGGTACCTCCACTTGATAAAAATCGAAGAGTACATGTACCCATGGACGGACGATTCGAAATTTTGTCTCTGACTTTTTCGTCTAAAATCAATATTTATAGGTGTTTTCTGTACTTGTATCTTCGGTACAAAAAGCTCTCTATCGTACTGATAATTCGTAATGTCAGATGACAGAAGACAGCAGCCGAAAGAGACAACAAAAAATCTGGTGGCAGAAATAACACTTTTTGCTCGATGTATTTGTTTCCAGCGCGGGCAACCCGCCATTATAACCGACTCGATTAATTCTGTCGGAAATTAGTTCGTTTGACTGGTCCCATCTGATTGTTTCACGGTTCCCTATTATCCCGGATCTACCCGACGCACACACAGCCGCGACGTGTTTCCTCCCTAACGAGAACGCGCTATCCTCGGGGACGGAGTCACAGTTACGACGTGCATGACCCATTTAACGTCAACTCGAAAACCCACTTGGAACGAGAACAAAAAATCATCTTCGAGGATTTTTCATCAAATATGTTTGCGAGCGGATTTCGATTTTTTTTTAGGAATTCAACATCAATGTGCGAACACGAAATGCGAGATTTGGGTCTGATTGGGTTTTTAACTCGTAGTCTTGTTTGGAGTCGCGACCTCGAAAAGAATACTCCCAAATTTCGTCACACTTATCGAAAATCACGCATTGCGAAATTAAATAGAATTTCGAAAAATTCTTTTCGAGGCGGCAACGCCGGAAAAGATGAAGAAAAACAATTTGGAAAATTCTTCTCGAGGCTGCAACGATGAAAAAGATCAAAAGATTATTTTGGAAAATTCTTTTCGAGACTGCAACTTTGAAAAATGTCGAAAAAGAATTCTGGGAAATTCTTTTCGAGGCAGCAGCGCCGGAAAAGGTCAAAAAAACATTTTGGAAAATTCGTTCCGATGCTGCAACGCCGAAGATCAAAAACTAATTTTGGACAATTCTTCTCGAGGCTTCAACGCCGAAAAGTAAAAATAATTATTCTGGAAAATTCTTTTCGAGGATGCAGCGCCGAAAAAAAAAAAAATGAATTTTGGAAACATTTTTTCCAGGCCGCAACGCTGGAAAAGAATCGTGGATAATTCTTTTCGATACGGCAACGCCGAAAAAGCTAGAACATGTTTTTTGTAAAATTCTTTTTAAGTCTGCAGCGCCGAAAATGATTACAAAAGAATTTTGGAAAATTCTTTCCGAGTCTGCAACGCCGAAAAAGATCAAAGAAGAATTTTGGAAAATTCTTTCCGAGTCTGCAACGCCGAAAAAGATCAAAAAAGAATTTTCGAAAATTCTTTCCGAGTTTGTAACGCCGAAAAAGATCAAAAAATCATTTTGGAAAATTCTCTTCGAAGCTGCATCACCTGAAAACATCGAAAAATATAATATATAAAAATATTGGGGCGTTCTTTCGCCCCAATATTTTTTTGCAAATAACGTACGATATCGAAAAATCCGAATAAATTCGTGGTGGTTCTGGAGGGTTCGAAGAAGCGTTGAAAAAAAATGTGCTACCCTTGGGTTGTTAGCTCGGCGTGGAAGGGTCCGTGTATGCACGTGCGTACATGCGCTGGCTGGGGAAGATATATTGGCTCGAATTAGAAGCGTTTCTGGTCGAGCGATGTCCTATTACTCTCATGGAAGGACAAAGAGACAGAGAGAGAGAGAGAGAGAGAGAGAGAGAGGCAGACAGAGGGATAGCAGTCTAGTAATTTTCCATTTTTCTGCATAAACCTCATCATTTTTTTCGCCTTTCGGCCCACGCGTTCCGAATGATTGGAGCATTGAAAAAAATTGTGAGAAAGTCAACCCATCTCAGCATAAAAAAAAGCGCAACGCAAGGTTCGAAAAGTGATTAGCTGGGAGAGAGTTTCCCTCGGGGCAATTCGAGGCAACGAGTAATAGAGTGAAATTGGTGGGGCGGTTTTATCGGGCGAGTAATTATAAGCGTACCGCCACGGGGTCAAAAAGTGTCCCGAGGCTCGAGATATATACCGAGGAGCCGACGAATCGATCGATATCTCGCGGTGGCTTAAAATTAATCACTTTCTTTTTTATCACGATGTCCACTCCAGGGCCGCGAAAGGAGGCGGCTTTGTTGAAGATTTTTACAATGGGAGATGTAGGTTCCCACGTATATATGCATAGTATATTTGCATGCAAACATTACTCTCATTACATTGTTGAAAAAGTTTATTCGATTGAACGGAGATTTTTTTGTTGAATAATTCTTTTCGGCGCCTCACGGCCTCCTACGATTCTATTTGCTTCGAATGTATTTTTTTAAATATGTTTCGAGCATTCCTGATGTGGACAATTCAATGAATACAAACTTGATCCCAATACATTGTGTATTTGAACGTATGCAATGAGGGTGTGTTTAAAAAATCGATTTTTTTCTATTTCTTCAAAGTATACATATTCAGGAATATGTGAAAAAAGAATTCAAGTTAAAATATCGGTAATTGACCACGTTACAGACGATTTAGTGAAAGTAGGTAGTGGAACGATTGACGTATACCAAAACTGTCAAACAATTTGTCTCGACCTGGCCGTAATCCTAACTCTAACTATAATTGTCCGATTTTTAATTTTAACCCTACGTTGACACACTGGGTCATTTTGACCCGGACGAATGTGAAATAAAATGCTCACTTTACCAAAATTGAAAGTTTCCAATAATTTTTTACAACAATTTAATTTTAGACTTTCCAAATTTCAATTATGCAGACATATCAAGGAATGTTTAATCGAAAGGTCGTTAAGGGAGACTTTGTCCTTGAAAGAGCAGCGGGAGATGTTAGCGGCTCAACATGAGCAGCTAGAAGAAGAGGAGGGATGCCTGTATGGACCAGGCATTGCCGATTAGCGGTAATTATAAACACATTTGTGTAAACACATTACAAAACTTTGAACGCGTTTTTCTCGAAAACACGTTTTAAAAAATGGCTGACATTCTCCTGACCGCTGTAATTAACATATCGACCTGAAATTTGCAGAGCATACTTAGAAAATATGTCTTCACGGAATGACGGATCGTTTTTTCGATAGATATATTTTTGCATTTATTATTTATCTTTTTATGCGAAAAAAAACGCGAAAATTCGATTTTTTTTTAAATTGTCGCCATTTTCCGAAATTTGTACCAAACGAAAAACCCATCCGTCATTCCATGACCAAAGGGTCACAGATTGATAATATACTTTGAATTTGTGTTTCAGATCAACAAAGAGGGGGCAGTGATGTCAGCCTCCCGCGATTACCTCCCGCGATTTGAGGACCTGTTTTCGCGGAGCTGCAACGGCCCGCCATTTTGGTTTTTTTTTCGAATTTTTTTTTTTTAACGTTCTGTATATCATGAATAAAAGCAAGAAAAAAACCGCACCGAAAAGCTTTACTCGTTTCCTTTAAAAAAAATAAAATGTAAACACCTGAAATATGGCAGTACATTTGAACATATGAGAACTACATTTATATGGATTACGTTTTTATTTTTCAGACCAATCATCGTCAAGTTATCGATGCGGCCGTCGGACCACATTTTTCATACAGAGGCTCTACTAATAAAAATTTACACGAAATAAGTTTAATGTATGCTTGATAACGTAACGTTTTTTCCAAATCCCAAATAAATAATCCAGTATGCAGTAAAAATCGGGAAAAACGACCTTTTTCGGCCCGTCACCACTGTGACGGGCTTCAGTCCAATAATATAGTTATTTCGACAAAATAAAAATTGTATTTGAATTACTAGCATTTTAATTGGCATCCAGCGGATTTCCCGTGTTTCCTCATATACAAAACATATTTATCCGTGTTTCTTAAGGGGTTAGGCTACTGTGAAAATGACAAACACCCATTCGTCGCTTGAGGCAACTAAAATTGAAGAGAAAGGTCCAACATACGGTGCAGGAATTGAAGATTGAAGGTAAACTCATTATTTTTCCATCATCTTACTTTTTCCATCAAATTTTTTTTTCAATAACCCTAATTCTCGGGTCGTCACAGTAGCCTGATGATGGGCGATAGTAATGAAAATACGACTTTAATCGGTAATAATTAATATAATCGTTGATGTTTCTTAATAGCAATGATGACACAGATGTGACAATAATGATAATAAAAAACAACACCGACAACAACCACATTAATAATAATGGTGATGATGACAACACCGATATCAACAAGTAGCCTAACCCCATAACAATTCTCAATAGTGAAAAATGGTAAAGAATATTTTATGCCTCCACCACTTCGGAGGATACGAGAGAATGTTCTTCTCGCGTGAGTATTAAGGGAGGATTGTCTTTTTTTTTCGCAAAATTTACCGCTTTTTGGGAATTTTTTTGTGAAGAAAGTATACAACGGAAAACTTGTGAAACTTGGCATATAGTTTTATTGATCTGTTTACTACATACAAAAATTTTTGTTAACAATTTCATTAAAAAATCCCCCCTTAAACGCGTTTTTCTCGAAATAGCTTTTTCACAAATGGTGTGCACGATTTCTCAAAAACTATTCAACCGATTGCCTTCAAATTTGGACAGAATGCTCAGCTGACATCCTTTTATCGTTTGATGAAGCAAAAAAGCAATACGTTTAATACTTTTTTATTTATAACAAAAAATCGATCAATTTTTTTCGAAAAATGGATACTTCAAGTTCAAAACGTCACCAAATCGTCTTTTTTTTTTCCCTTCATCGAACGATAGCTATATGTGTCTAAAGTAAAATGCTTTTTGGGTTTTTGTTGCAGGATGAACGTGAAGGCTGTAATCGTGCACACCATCAAAAAAGGACCATCGCGCGTCGAGGGGGGTGGCAGGCGGATTTTTTGATGAAATTGTTTAAAAAATTTTTTGTATGTAGTAAACAGATCAATAAAACTATATGCCAAGTTTCACAAGTTTTCCGTTGTATACTTTCTTCACAAAAAAATTCCCAAAAAGCGGTAAATTTTGCGAAAAAAAAGACAATCCCCCCTTAAGGGGTTACCCCCACTTGCGATTTTGAAAAAAAACGATTTTTTTTATTGCATTTTTTTTTAAGTATAAGTATCTGAGAATATGTCCTGAAAATTTCAAGTCGATCCGAACAAAATTGACTGAGATATGAGCGTTGAAAGAGAAGAATCCGCGTTGAAAGAGAAACTTTAAACGCGTTTTTCTCAAAATGGCATTTCTGAAGTCGGTGACCAAGATTACTCGAACACTAATGAACCGATCTTCTTGAAATTTTGCAGGCTAATTTAATACACAAAAATGTAGTCTTTAATCGTTCGATTTTTTTTTCGAAAAAAATGGCCCTTTTATAGCCAAAAAAACGGCCGTTTTTTTTCGTTAAAATCGAACCATTAACTTTGACTGTCCGCCATTTTGTGAAAAATGAATATTTTTCAAAATCCTTCGATTAAAGACTAGTTTATACTTATATTTGACTAAATCAATCCGCATTTTTTTCTTTAGATGATCCACTTCGCCGCAATGTTGGTCACCGCAAACCGTGTATATAAAAACATTATTTCATTGACGGCCATTTGCCACTAAACAATGTAATATTTTTCAATAAAAAAATTACTGAAAGTTCTTCAAGATGTGTTCTTTAAGATGGTATATTGATCGATTAAAAAAGTTTTGTAGTTTTCTTTAAAAAAAATTCATGAAAAAGGCCTTTTTTTGCGCTACAAGTGGGGGTAACGCCTTAACGAAATGTGTAGTTTCCACGTCTTTAGGAACACACATGGCTGACCACGAGCGACGATCCCCAAAATTCGTACTACGTCGATACGTCTCGCGGACTCGTTTCTATCCTCGCTCGGAGTACACATGGCTTGGGTGAGAAGCCGTGGGCCCTGCGCCACACTGCGGCCGCAGAGCGCACTACTATGTCTAGCATTCTATATGATTTGCTAGTAGATTCAAACAAAGAATTCTTCATTGACCCATTCAGCCTACACGACCAAATACATTTTTGAGCAAATCATACCGAAGACGAAAATCATTAGAACGATATGCATTTTTTATTACTCAACAGTGTTACATAAATCTCAATATAAATAAATAAATATTTTAAAATAAATCCCGAGAGTACTAGGATGAAAAACCATTGTTTTTGCGTAAAACATGTTGATGTTAATAAACTTATTAAATTAATTTGCAAAAAAAATGTTAATTCAAATGCGAGAGGGTCAACTAAAAGCATTTAATTGGTTTCAATAAATATTTTTTATCAGTGTAACGCCACTTTATTGAGGTTATGACAAAAAAGAATTAAAAATCCTTTAGGAGTTAAGCACAAATTATTTTTATCCAAAAAACAATGATGAAAATTCTTCCGATCGCGTCCATCCGACCCTACTCGTTGAGCGTAACGATAAGACCGATAAGCGTTTCCGATCCTAGGCGATCTTATCGCGGTTTGGGTATCGCCGAAAATGAATACATTATTAAGGCACCTATGGCGGTTGATTATAATTTGATCGGCCGTTACGAGCGTCGCTCAAAATGAAAAGTATGCACATTGATGCTTGTGAACTATGTCAAAGTGTATGAAAAATTACTGTTCCTTTTTCAATTAGAACGATATCGATTGCCTGCCCCCGATAATCCTAATTGTCAAATGACCTTGTCAATTTGAGGCTCGTATGAAATGAGTAACGTTACGGGTATCAACCCTGGAATAGTAGCTCTATATCGTTAATCCCGGGGTGTTGCAGCGGTGCACCAATTTTTGTAGGTATTCCTGCTCTTCTCTCTTTTTCTTTCTCCTACCCTCGCCAACCTCAAAATGCCTCGCCACTCTGCACGTGGCACCTCCTGCTTTTAGAGCGGAAAACAGGAGAAAGAGAGTGAGAGAGAGAGAGAGAGAGAGAGAGAGAGAGAGAGAGAGAGAGAGAGAGAAAGTAAGAGAGAGAAATAATTTTGTCATCAGCACTAAACCACAGTCAAAAAAAAAATATTACCCGCTAAAATAAAAATAATTTTAAAAATCTGCGAATTCTCATGCAAAATAACTGAAAATAAATAAGCCGCCAATAAAAACACAAAATTAATAACTCGTGCGGAAGTAGAAAAAATTAAAAACTTGCACGAATAAAACAGAAATTCGCACAGAAAAGAATACAAAATACAGAGCTTACTTTCGGATGAATAAATAATAAATAATTTGCATATAAGTTCATTTAAACAAAAAGAATCAAATCATTCGTGTACAAAATAAAGAAAAATAAATCGTTCACATGCGGAATAATGCAAAATAAATTATTGGCATATACAGAAGAAATCACTCGCATATGAATGTATACAAAACAAAAATCATTCGCATGTACATACACATGTACAAACACACAAAGTGAATGATAGTCATGCGAAATAAATACTTTACATGCACTGAGAAAAAAAAAACCAATTGAATCAAAAAAATATTTTGGTTGATTCAAATAAATGAGCTGCTGCGGAGTGCCACCGACATATGAGATTGTTACAATACTATAAAATATTTGAAAATGTGATTGATTTAAATAACATATTATTTTATTTGAAAAAGCTCTTCTGTTCTCTGAATATCTATATTGTCCTTCAAATAAAATTATATTCTATTGAAATCATTCTATATACAATCCGTAGATGTATCGGATGAAATAATTAAGCGGTTGCTACAAACATTTTTTATTTCGTACAAAAATATAATCAATAGAATTAATTATTTTTTTACTACATCGAAACGAATATGCCATGGGATGTAAGTTTTTAAATTTGTTTTAAACCTTAAATAAATAGTGAGCATTAGAATGATCATCCACGATAATAGTGGAGAGAATATCAGATATCCAATGGAATATCCATGGAGAGAATATCAGATATTCAACTGATTAGAACAGATACTACAGTTTGATCTTAGCCACAGGCCAAGAAGCGATACTCTTTAGAGTTTCTCCAGCGTTTAAGGGGGGATTGTCTTTTTTTTTCGCAAAATTTACCGCTTTTTGGGAATTTTTTTTGTGAAGAAAGTATACAACGGAAAACTTGTGAAACTTGGCATATAGTTTTATTGATCTGTTTACTACATACAAAAAATTTTTTAAACAATTTCATCAAAAAATCCGCCTCCCACCCCCCTCGACGCGCGATGGTCCTTTTTTTTGATGGTGTGCACGATTTCTCAAAAACTATTCAACCGATTGCCTTCAAATTTGGACAGAATGCTCAGCCTGACATCCTTTTATCGTTTGATGAAGCAAAAAAAGCAATACGTTTAATACTTTTTTATTTATAACAAAAAATCGATCAATTTTTTTTCGAAAAATCGATACTTCAAGTTCAAAACGTCACCAAATCGTCAATTTTTTTCCCCTTCCTCGAACGATAGCTATATGTGTCTAAAGTAAAATGCTTTTTGGGTTTTTGTTGCAGGATGAACGTGAAGGCTGTAATCATGCACACCATCAAAAGAGGACCATCGCGCGTCGAGGGAGGTAGGAGGCGGATTTTTTGATGATATTGTTAAAAAAAAATTTTGTATGTAGTAAACAGATCAATAAAACTATATGCCAAGTTTCACAAGTTTTCCGTTGTATACTTTCTTCACAAAAAAATTCCCAAAAAGCGGTAAATTTTGCGAAAAAAAAAGACAATCCCCCCTTAAGTAGATTTTCGGTTCGCGCTACGCTTACGAGAAACGAGCGCGCGTGCGGCCTCTAGCGGTTACTCCGAGAACTACGGGTTTCCTCACACCTATAATTTCGGTGGCGCTCGGCCATGATTTTGTTGAATTTTTTTTCAACCAAATCTGCAAGAAACAAATTTTACTTTCGCATAATTTTTTAACCAATTCAGACATTTGCTCAATATTTTTCAATCAAAAATAAAATATCAATATTTTAACGAATAATGTACTTAAAATCAATATCGGATATGGTGAAAACAATAAAATAACATATTTACTCAATAGAAATTTTATTTGAATCAAACGAGCGAAATTCATTTTCCCGTCTGTACTCGAATCAACACTATTCATATTATGAATTGAAACGCTTTTTTCGTTCGTTGCAGAAATTGCATTCAAAACTATATAATTTATTCGCGATAATTTTTTAGATAGTTTCAACAATATATTGTTCTCGGCTAACAATATGTCTTTTGAATGAAAAAAAACTTTCAATTTTATCATGTGATTGAAGTCAATAGCGTTTTGTTTGGACTAATAAATCCGATTATTTACACCAACAATTTTACAATCGATTCAACGAAATTTCATTCAATAACACCAATGGTATTGGATCAATGATTTTTTTTCTCCGTGTACAAAAGAGTAAAAGATGAAACTATCGCATACGGAATAATGCAAATGAATAAATTGCATACAAAATTATGTATAATGAAAATTAAGAAGGTATAAATGAAAACTCGTAACAAAAGTTGGGGAATTTTTATTTTATTGAAATAGAAATCGGCCAGAAAAGGATGGCCAAAATAATGCACAACCTAAAGTACGGATTCAGTGAGCCATGCTCGGTACATTGCGGTACATTGCGAAGAGAGAGAGGGGAGAGGAAGAGAGAGAGAGAGAGAAAACGAAAATAAATTCGTACAAGGATCTGCGTACTGTGGGATAGAACGGTCAGCTGCTATTACAGTAGCCGCGCAGCCGATCGATGGCCCAGTGGCACTTCGTACAGGAATACCACC